>JAMZAV010006664.1:0-64584 GCA_024449915.1 Sweltsa coloradensis | reverse complement strand
TTCTCTGTTTTGACTACCGTAGTCCAAGCCCATATATCCAGCAGGCATAAGATTTAAGATCGAGTATTGTTTAAAGCCTAATATCGAGAGGATGGCATGGCATTAAAATATCTAATAGTATCATGTTTAAATAAAGGACCAACAAACACATTTCAATATCACAATAGTAGATGCAATGTTACGTTCCGCAATCCACTCAAGCGCGCTCCCTTTCATAAGCCATTAACGCTGGCCGAAAAACAGTATAGGTGCTGTAGACCGAGTGGATAGAGCGTCTGACTCCGGAAGAAGGCATTGCGGGTTCGAGGTTCGGCTGTTGTTTATCAATTAAAATTTATATGTCTGATAATTCTTGTCTATATTCTATGGACTCATTCCCCTTCAGGATTAAATGTATAAATTGAGAAAGTGGCATCGCGTATAAAAAAATTTAATTTTAAAATTTTGTTCCCGTTTTATCGTTGAGTTCTTGAGTGTCTACTAGATGGCGCTAGAAGCAATGCCGGGAAAACACTGGGACGAGTGCGGACACGGCGGGACCCGTGCGGGACCCAGACGGGACCCGGACGGGCCCCCGTGCGGGAAAATAGCGGGTAGACTATGGGACCCGTCCGGGACCATCAAGGGTAGGCGCGGGCAGAGCCGCGCGGGAAAACATGTTGGCGACGACTTCGGGACACACTGGGACGAGTGCGGGATGTCCCGTACGGACCCGACGTCATGGCCCATAAGGGACACTTCCGTACGGGTCCCGCACGGGCGCCCGTAGGGTCCGCACTAAGCGGCATACGGGACAGACTTCGGGGAAAACGTGCGGGGACACCGCAAAAATGTTGCTGGTTCTTACTATAAACTAGAAGCTATATACTTAGAGATATTAAAGTTTCGGCCGGAAGTATTTAAAATGTTTTTTTTTTTTTATATTCACACCAGCAAAGTGCTCCATGAAATCATGCACATGGCGCAGTTACTTGACCACTTGAAACTACGTGACAGGAATGTACCAGTTTGTACTACTCCATCAGGAATATACAGCATTCTTGTTTCTTCTGTCTTTAACTTTCTCTATCAACAGCAAAATCCGTCACAAGCCAGATAGGCTATGGCCTCTTTCTGGAAAATGGTGAAATGTTTTTATCCACTTTACCAGTATACAACCAATGCATTCGAAGTCACACGATAGCAACATTTTTTGTTGTCCACTGCAGTTGTCGGTGATTACATATAAGAGTTTTTAACTCCATCTGTAAACAAATTTTCAACAACATGGTACATTAAAAGATGCTGTTTCGTGGTACCTGTTTTTGCCTACACTTTCATCATACATATCCATTGTTGTTTGTCATCATATGTATTGAAGCCTTGTTTAAAACACCCTTAACTGACTTGATAAAATTAGTAGCTTCCTGTTGTCAGTATAGAGACTGGGAAGTTTTGCTGGAAGTCGATGCACAAAGGACATCCACTGTAGGGTCTGTCTTTGCTAAGTATCATTAGCTTTCTGAGATGTAGCTTGTGCTTTTTTTCTCATCCCTTTCTTTTAGCTAGAGGTACAGTTTATGCATCCATCTAGACTTTTAATAATTGTCGCAGTACATGTGTACATGTATCTGATAAGCGGAAAATCAAGTCATAATTGAAATTTTATACAAAGTTCTTGTTAATAAAAATTCCGTACTTACTTTTGTTTGGGCAGGTTGCTTGCCTTCACAAGCAGGTCGTTGTCAGGCTCGTATCGTGTACTTTAACATCTACATCGGCAAACTTTAATTTGTCTGGTAAATATTTTCTTTTGCTTCGTTCTCTGCTGTAGTGACAGCACGAAGAGGGAAGCTACGGATATGGTATCGATTTGGAATAAACTGTTCTTCCAATTACGATTTGTCGGCCCGTTCCTCATGTCGTTCCTGTTGTCAGTTGGAGCTTGTCTCCATGGGCAGCTTTCGACGCCAGACATTTCAATTCTAGACTTGGTCAAGCCATGATGGCTGCAAAGCTATGTTGCATACGGGTATCTCCACGTCCCCAATCGACCTGGTAAGGATACGTGAATGCACGGCGTGAACTCAACTTCACTTCCGGAAGCTGCAACAATGATGTTTTGTGCTAGCCTTAGCTTACAAACAGAACAAAAAAGGACATTTAGTGTGATGCGTCGGATTTACCCACTGTCCATGAGTTTTCCACCTTTATGCCCATTTCCCAACCGAAAGTATCGTCTCGATTAGCCAAAGGGCATCAAATATGAGACGTTAAAGCAATATTAATCCAACTAACCGAAAGGTTAACTGTTGTGTGGCAGCACACGGCCGAGACCACCAGGACTTATCGGTAGTAGCCGTATCATTTTGGCAGCGTTACGTTTACAAACGCGACTACTTTGCCTTACCAACCTCCCAGCAAACTTCCATTTAAATTATATTTTCAATTACATTTTCAGACGTGCGTCCACAGGTACCATTGGTGTGGGGGGGGGGGGGAGGGTTGCTACCTGTCCAAAAGTCTAGGGTGATTGCATACGCAATTAAAATAGATAAGTTGAAGGCGAAAGACTACCGTTTTGCTTTGCTAATACAATGATTAGGCGCTAAACTGTTGATCGTCCAATTAAATGTATTCGCGTCACCATTTCCTGCACCATTGCCTTGAACCCAGCAACCTCCGCTATGTTATTGGCCGAGATCTCCCACACTACCATATTTACTACCGACTCTGTGATGTCACTTGCCCATTTGCTGTTAGCACTCAACTATGGTACGGATCACGAAATCTCGATTAATGCGTCTGACGTTTTTGTTTTGGAAAAAATAGAAGTATTTCCAGAGAATCGAATTTGAGATGTGCAATGATAGCTAGTACTGTAGATTTTTTGTTTATTTCCAGTCAAGGTGCTGTGTTCACAGTGGACTGGCTGGTAAACACACGGCTAGAAGTTGCGTGCTGCAATCTTCATCCGGACGCCAGCTATACCTGGCAGGTTAAAAGCCCACATGAAATGCAATTATCTTGGCTTTGAGGACATTTGAACACGTCGTTAGTGAGTCCTGCCGTTCTCAGTATGTCTGTCGTAAGTGAAAGGGAAGGTATACACTGCCGAGGAGCAAGCTTGAATTGTGAAGGATTATCTCCGCCCCCACACCATTTACATTACTTTCGATACAGCCATCACACACACAACAACACAACTGTACAATAAGATTTAAACATAACATGTCATTATATAAGAGAATACGAGGCACTGATAACCTTAGTGTTGTGTTGCCTTAAACCCTAAATAACTTAACTAACTAGCGTTGATTTAAGATTTGATGAGATGGCACTAACATTACCTCCCCCCTGACTTCTTTATAGTGCTCTTCATTTGTCGCGATCCTCGACGATACACTTCATACTGGTCGTTCAATATCTCACCCTCCAGCACATACCAGCTTTTGTGACACAAATTAAATCATTTTGTCAGATTCAAGCTAGATTGAAGCGGAGATTTTATTATGGAGGGCCAAAGTCTGTTGAAACTTACGTTTCAACGCACTACCGTTTCGTGTCGCATTTCGACAAGTCGCTAAAAACAATCAAATCGGTAGTCTTGAGGTAAACTAGCAAAACGGCTTGCGACTTGGCTTGCAAATTTTGTACGTTTCAAAACCAACGATGTTTTAACTTGCTGTTGAGCAGAGCTTTGAGAGTAAATTTATTTTTGCATTTTAGTAACTGGAGCATGGTTTGGGGTTGGTTTGTCCTCGGGCTAGGGTTCATCTGCACGGTCCCCTGCTCCGAGATGAGAAAGTGCACCGAATCCGACACCCGATACCAAAAGCCTGGCGTACGGCGTGGACCACCTCTCGGCGCCTAGCTGACCGAGCATTTTGGATTCTGGCCCAAACATCGGAGACTGTGCGGGGGTGAGTGTCGAGGCAGTCGGATATTGTTTGTAAGTGCATTGCAGCACGTGTGAAGAAGTAATATGCATACATGAAACTATCATACCTTTCTACAGGAATCCATTGCACGAGTGCCTCTCGAAGATGTTGGTGGTTCACTTGACGCACTTTTACACTGTAAAAACAATAACTCTGAATAAGTTGAAATATAATTAAATAACTGAGCGACAAAAACTCCTCACCCCCGCCACTTGCCGCCACTTGCGTGCCATAAGCATATCCACCTGCATTCGCACATGTTTCCCAACCATAGCCCCAAAAGCAATGTGGGAAGTCCCCCCCCCCAACCCAACCCCCACCCCCACCGGTATGCGAATGACATGACTTTATGCTCTAACCTGTTGCAAAGACTTATGGAGTAAATTAAATTTTTTCCTGTTTAATTATGATCAATCAGCGTTAATAGTTGTGTCGAGAGTATAAACTAGGGTCCTCAGGATGCTTAGGCTTATGTTTTTTTCTTTACTTTCTCTTCAAAATGGCGTCAAGTGGGGTCACATTTTTAGGGCGAACTAGGACACGCCCACTTCACGATTCCGTCATTCCAATCAAACCATTGGGAGTAGCCCTCAAGTATGGAGTATTGGGGTCGACAAATAGGCCACACTCTCTATGGTTTTGCCTGAAATATTCTCAACCGCTTTATGCCATCTTGCTATTCATTTTACCCATCTTTTTATAATGCATCAGAGGTGAAAACAGTCGTGATCTCTATAGGAGCAAACGATCACAAAGCCTTCACAGCTCGTGTTAAGGCCTCCCTCCTGTTCTTGTTACATATTCGCGCCCATTTTTGATGCAGTTATGAGGTTGCGGCAAACTTCTTTCCACTACTAACCGCTTTCCAGAATTGTTTCTCTTCCAGCTTATGTCGGTCTTGTCGGTCACAAACTTGACATAGTTTCACGGGTTACTTTTTCTTTCCTTGACCACCCCCAACAATCTTCTCCAGTTTAGGTACTTGGACATCTTCCTGACAACATCCAGGAGGGTCATTCGGGGTCCTCTAGGTTGTGGGAGTTCTTTCATCATAAGAATCATCGAATTTAAACGCCATCCTTTTCTTTATCGGACAGCCAGTTGTTGCCATTTCAAGAAGAAATTGCTGGTATTTCTTTTCTTGTTGGGATTCAGTCTTTTGTAAACACAAAATGCATTGAACAGGGGCACAATTGAGTAAGTATTAAAACACTTCTTGGACCACTTCACAGTTTTTTCTCAGTATGTGTAATAAATGATGGTATTGGTTGCTCTGTCTACACCATTTCATAAATTGTTGATTCAACAATCAAAGTGGCCTTTTTTATGTACTCTCTTGTTCGTCTATCCTCTTTGTTCTGTTGGTGACTATGGACGCTGGATGGATTGTTGAATCATGCGAACCTCCCTCTTGTCTTTCCATACATGAAGGAGGACATCATCTTTTCGCTTCAATACTGAGTCTCCCTTTTTTAGTTTGTCATATCCTTTCAATGTTGCAGGAAGCCCCTGCTTGGCTCTTATTGTTTCCACACATCTTGTATTTCTAGCTAGCAAGTTACGACATTTGCACACTATTGTGTAAGTTGTCCTGCTACATATGATGGCCAAGACCAAATAGGGTTCAAGTACCGACAAAACAAGTCTCCAAAACCTTTTTCCCTTGTGCTGGTGTAGATTCCATATAAACAAATATAGCTACTTTTTGCTTCACACACCATTCTTACACGAAGTCAATTTTATTTATTTTACCTAGGTGTATATCCTAAAACCGCAGTCCTTCCTCTCCATGGAATCATCCTCATCTAATGAACAGTTCCATGGTTGGACTGTACACTGTCCTGAATTTCTAGCATGTATTCATAGGATAGGAAGAATGTTTATACCAAACCTATCCGAATCTTGGTTGGCAGATCATTGTCATAAAATGCCACACTTGCAAATGGCTTCGAATCTATCTTACTCATAGTTTGAGGGAGAAATAGTGTGGCAATAGTTAGGGTCTGTAGACCAGTAGTCTCTCAAAGTATTTTTCGTACCTCTGCCCGATCATAGAGTAAACCAAGAAACCTTTTTAGTTCTGCTGTTGTTATATCATTCACTTTATCTTCCTTTTAGGAACTGCAACCTCTACAATGTTTTAGTTCTATAAAGGTTTGACTGTTCAGTCATTCAAGTCGGGATTGTGGATTTGGCAGCGGAGATAATGTGTGGTAATATAATTTACTTCGTCTTGAATTGTCATCATATTTTTTCCCCAAACAGGCTTGGTTCTCAAACGCAGACCAGGCACAAAATCACGGAAATCATCCACCCACCTCGAAGCGTGGCAATGTAGTCCCTATATCACACAAAAAATTTGGCTCGGAGCAGTTCCTACTGACACATTCTCATAGACCTTAGGTAAGCCTATAATAAACGAAATCAGAAGGTCTACGCATAAATAAGGCATTGAACGGTGGAATCCGCATTAGCCCAATCATGGATGTAATCTAGGCCTACTTACCAGCAGTTCCATTGCTGTCGAATGGATTTACGAGGCCCTCCAGGCCAACCCCCATCACTTCCCGCTAAATGTCGGTATAGGATGGGTCCAATGTAGGGAGGACAGGGATGCCTCCGCCAGTCTTCAAACGCTCCTTCTTCTCATCAATCAGCACCTTTTTCACAAACTTAAGGTGTCACAGGCGTTAAGCATAATCTTGGAGATGAAACGGACACGGGTGAGGGGATTGCGGGAGAGACGTGTTGGAAGAGGGCCTCAGAAGTTTCGCTCAAAATATTTTTAATTTGTCCCTCCAAAATAGCGAGCCGTATATTTACCGACGAGGCAGTGGGATATGTTTGTATGCAGAAAGGTTGAAAGACGCGAGATGCGCTCAACACATGCCCAAGGTCGCACTGAGATCAAATAATCACAATTCACGAGCTGGCGTTAAAATGACGTGTCGTCCGTCAAGATAAAGAAGGGTTTACATTCACATAAGTTTTGTATTGATGTGTTACGAACCATAACATATGAGAGGAAAACCAAAATAATTCAATTAATGTTTAGTTTTTGTCTCTATGCAGATGATCATTATTCTAATGGAGAGAGGGATTGCAAATAAAGAAAAAACATTAGCAACATTAAAATAAGTACAAGTGTTATTACTATTCTGAATACAGCTAGACCATCAACATAAACATATTGTCAGTAAAATGTGACTGGCGACTTGGGTTCAAGTCCAGAAAAATCTGGTCACAGGATGCACACCACTCAAACGGCTATAACCTAGCGGAAACCGGGTAAGATCCCCAGTCAGGGACACAAGTTTTTTCGTAGCATATTATTGCTATCACTGCATTATATAATATGCTAGAATACGGATACTACAATAATAATCAGTACTACAGTAAATAATAATCCAGCACAGGTTGTGACAGAGATTCAGAACCCCGAGACCTCACGAATCAGTCCAAGCCATTGAGCCAACACTTGTCTAGTATATTACATACATGGCGTAACTTGCACCTTAATTTTGTCCGCGGAGCGAAAATTGTTGTATCCTCCACAGATCAATGGTCAGCACAACTTGTGGAAATGGGTATGTAGGTTACAGGGTTCCAGTGAAAAGTACAGTGGTATACATCCAAAATAATTTATGGTTTATACGCTCTTTCCTGGGTAACGAGCACTTGGGAACAAGGGGGGGTCACGCTGAGGGGGGTTGGCTCCCCCAGTGATACGGGTGCGTAGCGCACAGCCCCGGCAAAAATTTCTATTTCTAGTGTGATAGGAGTATTTTGACAATTTTGTTTTACAAAAAACTAAAAAATATATGAAAAAATGCAAAATAAGAAAAATGTATCAACATTTATATAATATCTTCGAAAATAATTAATTTCAAATAAAAGTTGCGCCTCCCCTCGCCCCCCCTCTGACCAAATTCGCCCGCCGTACCACCCCATAGTTACGCCACTGATTATATGTAAGTAAGTGTATAAAGACAAACATCTTAGGTACTTCACAGTCACGCAAGCACAAAAGCACATCTTATTACTGCTTTCATACGGTGTTAAACCTTAAATTTATTTTATGTCCCAGAGTCCACCGTTTACACATTCCTAAGAACTGATGGACTCGAATCCACATTTTTTTCCCAGAAGTCTAAATAAAAATTCTGCCTACAGCGTGAAAATCGAACCCTGGACCTTCATGCATTGGAAGCAGAGCCTCTAACCACACGACCAAAGAGTTCATACTTTTACGTATATTAGAAACCAATACAGAAAACCTTGTGATAAATACAATTGAAACAGTGTTTTAACTACTTTAATTGGGGTTTAACATGACTAGGCTATATAGTCGCGTTGATGGCTGCTCACCGTCTCTTTTAGTTTATCGAGAACGATTCTCTAATGTTATCTGAGTTTTGAGACTCTGAAATCGAAACAGGGTTTATGATAGAGATAATGTCTCACTTTCCACAAACAACCATGTACAGATAAGCGGGTGGCCCGACTGTGGCAGTGAAGTGTGTCAACGCGTTTTCTCGCTCTAACGGTCCAGTGTGTGCTGTCACTTTCGCCCGACAAAACCAGACATTGCATGCGATTGTGTGTGTGTGTGGCCGGTGGGGGGGAGGCGGGCGATGTGTTAGTGAAAAGTGTAATCAAGGTCAAAGCAAAACATTTTAGTTTCAGAAGTGTTGGTATATTTTGTGGTTGAAGTTCAACCCGTTCGGCCAAATCGCTGGCCAATTGAATTTTGTTCGGATTGTCGATATGCTTACATAATCCCTTATTACCAAATTTTTCCCAGAAATTATTTTGGTACTCAAGCAAATGAAGGTAACATGTAAAACAGGGACACGCACTCAAGACACCAAAATTTGAGCCAAGCATTCATTAAAAATCAAAAAGTAGGGATATCAAATAAATGTATACTTTTGTACGATACACACATGTAACAAATCAATCCGAAGTTATCATTTACTCCCTCCCCAAATCAGCTAGAGATTCAGTGGCCCTTGCACTAAAAAAGGTTATAATACGGTTTTATAATATCGAAAATATTATGTATTATCACTTGAAAAAAAATTTTTTTTTAATACTGGGATTGCTCAGTTTTAAGTTGCTATAACAGATTGTTTTATTTATTTGGAGAAAGGGCGCGTCAAATCCGTTAGGAGCATAAGTCATAACACATGATTTTGAAAACTTTGTTTTGGTTTTTGTAGTAGGTAGTATAGTAGTAGTGTTTTCAGTGGCGTATCCAAGGGGCGAGGGGGGGTTATGGTATGGGGTTTTGAAGTCCCTCCCAATGCCCCCCCCCAAAAAAAAAAAAAAACGAGTGTGATCGATTGAAGAAAAATTATAAGGAGGGAGCAACTAACTATATATTTACATAGGTAATATACAATTACACCAAAAATTGAAAAGTGAAACGGTGTGAATTTAACACCGTTTTACACCATTTTGTGTAGACAAACGAAAACTACACCGTTTTGTCTTAACATTTACACCGCATGAAGGTGTTAATTTGATTAGTGAGCTGGTGTAAACTAATAACCCACAATTATGCTGTGTAGACTAGATTTCAATAACACCGTATGGTGTAGATTTCAACACAGTATGTTGTTATGTTTACACAGTGTATTGTGTAATTTTTTACACTGCGGTTGTAAGAATTCGCTGGCGCAATCTAGTAGACAAACAAAAAGAACTCACGAATTTAATTTTATTATTAAATAAATTTCAAAATTAATTACTTGTAAGCGGTATTAAAATAACATTTTATAGACAGTGTATGGGAGACCCAAGTACAAGATTATTTACCACAGGCATATAAGGTACAAATTTTATCGCAAGAGCCGGACTCGAACCGAGATACCTTCCTCCACTTTCGGACGCCTTCACCACTCGGACACTGCACTGTGCGTGGTAGGGCGCGTTAGCTGGCTTTGAGGGTCTACCAGTGGTGGTATTGTATAAAACACTGCGAACTCAAAATGCGCGTACTCATGGTGTTGATAATTTCTGCTGAACGGTGATAATATCAATGCAAAATTTTGCATTTATGTTAACAAAGTACGTATCAATTATATCCACACTTGGGTGCAAAAAAATTTTGCCATAAAAATCCATGCTGAGACATAAGTCCAAAAACGTGAAAAAAATGGGAAATCCAAAACATGGATTTTAGTTCGGGAAATTCCCATCAAAACCGTATCTTTGATTACCAAATTATTTGCGCATAACATTGATTTAAACGTTGATTATCCATTATGCAAATATAGTTAAAAAATCTGTACACTTGGAATAAATTCCGATAATTGACAAAATTTGATGTGAATATGGATATTTCACAATTTTTTATATTGAAAATCAATTAATTAAACTAGGATTACGCTTACTGGATCTATAGATTTGTCTTTTTCTAACGTTAGTGTGAAATATAATACCGATCTTTAACAGTTTATTCGGAAAACAAACAAGGTTGGCGCTTAAATTCGTCTCCGCGCCAGCCTCTTAATTATAACATGTTTGGTTCTTGGTTAATTTGTTCTTCATTGAGATAGTTGATGCATTTTTAATAACGAAAGAATTTAGTTATGGAAAACTAAGATTCTTTCATTATTGGTTCATTGATAAGCTTCAATAAACTACACTTATATGAAAACATTTATACTTAGCTTACTGGTTTATGATAATGACAACGGTAATGTAGGAGAATACCTTGATGTATTGGTCTTAAATTTAAAATAAGTGAAGGCAATGCCATCTCAGCGATAAAATGTTAACGTAACATTGGGGATGTATGTCTACATGAACATTGAAACCAACTGTGAAAAAAATTAGGGCTATTGATTGTACAAATAAAAGAAGCACTATCCAGAAGTAACTTGGTATAGTAGTCGGCGACTCATAAACTTGACGTGAAACTTTAAAAAATGTGTACATAAATAGGAGAGAATGCGTGAGGATTTGTGAAGAAAAGAATTTTAATTATGATTTAATAGTACCTAAGATAGGGGCCGCACATATTGCAATCGGATGTGTCGCGATAGATTGTATCAGGTAGGATACCTTGTGTGAAGTTCCTAATTCCTGAGCATATTAATACTGGTTAAAATATTATTGCTTATTAAAGAAAAAAAAAAAAAAAAAAAAAAATATTAAAAAATATACTATGCTAAAATTTTGAAATAACTGATAAAGTTAATAAAAAAATTAACTGTTAGATCGCGAACGCCCGCCTGTTCCTGTTGAAACTTGTCAGACGTTGGCGGTGGTGACGCGATAATTTTTATTTAGGTCAAACCGGTGTAAATTCATCTAAACTACAATTATTTTGAGTCCGCTAGCGGTGTAATCTTTGAGTAAGATTAACACCGAATGTCGTAAAAAGATCACGGTGTAAACTCACGGTGTTGTTTTCAGGTATTTTTACACCGCGTTTTATTTAGACCGCCATTGATTTTTGAGTCCTTTTGACTGCGGTGTTTAAAAACAACCACCGTGCACGTATAAAAAATCTACACCGCAGAATTTACACCAAAATAATTTTTTGAGTGTACTTACAAAGTCAGACTTTGCACAAAAAGAAATTTTATGATTTGCATAGCACTTACAACGTGTTTAGAGGCGTTGAAAATGTCAAATACGAGAAAAAATTCGAAAAGGCCTCCGGCGGCTGGGGCTTCGCACCAGACCCCGTCTCTGTTTGGCATATTGGCATATTGGCATATTGGCCCCCCATTGGACATTCCTGGATACACCACTAGTGTTCTTTATTCATTAGCACTAGTTGCTATTTTCATAGTCAATACAAAATATGGTAGGCCTACATTAAGATGAATGAAATGGATGAAATGCAAGCTGACAAAATATTAATCTAACAAGCTACAATAATATTAATGTTCAAACCCAAACCAACGCACACAAGTCACGACATTTTTAAACACTTGTGAAATTTATGCGTATTTAATTTAAAGGTGTAATATTTTTTTAGTATTCAAAAGCAAATGTTTATTTTCCAAAAATTTCCATAGTAGGTATCATGTTTTTATAAAGTTTAAATAAGTTGATTTTATTGTTAATAGATTTTTCCTAATTTTATGCAGATATGACAATTGTGGACTAAGTAAGTTCCAGATGAACTGCGGGAAGACAGCATTACGCAGATATAATATTTATTATTATTATATAAAACCACATGTGGTAACCGATTTGTTTCCTATTTTACATTGTATGTCTATTTGTTCCAGACGGGTATATCTCTTTATTGTACTACTTCCCTTTACTGCACACTCATGATTCTCGTTTTATAGTCAGAAGATTTCATGTAGTAACTAGTCACCGTTTAAAAAACTTTGCTCGGAAATTATATGAACCTTTTCCGCCCATCAGTAACTCAGGTCATTCAACCACCCAAAAAAATATAATCATCAAAAACATGTCAAAGCAAAGATAATAGCTAAGATAGAGCATAGTTTATCATTTGAAGTTGATAAAGTAATCTTAATAAATTTTCTAATGACGATGACGTGGCAAATCTACAGAAATGTGTCGTCGATCGATCATTTATGTCCATTCCGTATGTTGGTTAGGTACTGCATGGCAAAATAAACGATATCACAAATAACATATCGTGATTGGATAACACGAAAAAAAGTAAAGACTTGTCAGGCAACGTTGTCGGAGCCCAGCTTAACACAAGATGCATGGCCTTGAGAATAAATATCTTACTACTATTGCAAGAGAAATGCTATGCTGCTGGAGGGGGGTGGGACATGCTGTGGACTTAATGTATTGCGTTACCACGTCGGTTCTTGGAAAGGCCACAAAACAAAACCAAGATTGATATTTCATGTGCAATGAGGATATGCCCATGCGAATACAGTTTGTACAATGATCGGCTTTAGATTATCTCACGTGAATATACCTTTAACTTTCTGATTTTTTTGGGTGTAGTGCCCACAATGTTCACCATTTGTATTTGATTATATCGACACTTAAACTATCACACCCCAATAATAAAATATAACTACCAAATAGACCGAATTCATGACGCCGTCTCCAATGCTCATTTGCGTAAGAGCATCCGCCCCGACGCCGGACAGCGGGAGACCGGCCGGGGGTTCTATTCCCAGTGTGAGAACAATTTTAATGCAATATATTTAAGATATTTCGTATTGGACAATCGTGTAAATTAAACACAGAAACGACTCCAAACTGGAACCCTATTTTACTTTCAATTTTTAAATGGCCTTGCGCAATTGAGCCGAGTACTTTGTGACTGGATACTTCTAGCTCGCGCAAAAAAGAAAAACGCGCGGATAGGAACCGAATGATCCGGCCCCGGGTTCGACTCCAAAACGATAATTTTAATTTATTCTTTGTCTGTTATAATTTGGACACGTATTCAATACAGGCTGACAAAAGATTGCGTTCCGCTTACATGCTATAAAGTAAATATGTGTCACATCATGTGCGAGGCGTAACCTAATATGAACTGATGACCATTGCAGGTCATACTATAATTTAGCATTTCCATCGAATTTAATATCGTAATGCACGATTATGATTATGCGTGTTACGTTTCTTATTGGGCTACAGCGTGAACAAACTACAATGGTTGATGGAAAGCTTAACAGCTTACACAAAAAACATAATGTCTTACTCGTTGCCGTGTTCATAGCAAAACAGTAAAACATGTATTATGCATTGAGTGGTAGTTCTGCATAGCTGAACAGTTTTTACTCTGTGGCCAATTGAAATTATTATTTCGAACATAAATAAACCATCCTGCACTCAAAAAGTGTATCGCCAGATTGTGCGACACTTGCTGGCTGAAAAGGCTTAAAATTAGCGTCCCAAAACATGCATTCGTAGTTCAGTAGTTTAGCGGTATACTCCACACGATTTTGGTAAATTTTTTTTTATTTTGAAGATAAATGTTGAAATTAGGACTTGTGTGATGTACATTTTCCATAAAAGTTTGTAATTTTTTTATAAAAGCTCTAAAGTGAAGGTAAATTTTCAAAAAATATTCCAAGTTCTCAATTTTTTATAAGCCCATTTTATATACAATTGGAAAAAAATCGACATCACAACAAAGGTCTAGTTAAATTTTATGGGAAAAGAGTTAAAAAAAAAAATTTATGCCGATATGACAATTGTGGGCCGAGTTCCAACTGAAATGCGCGGGGGGGGGACACTGCATCGCGCCGATATTATAGCTACCCTGTGCAGCCTTTAACATAGGAATCAAAATATTGTAGGAAGCATTTGAGGTGTCATTTCGAACTAATTTGAGAGCTTCCCATTTGGCAATACTTTTGTGAATTGCCAGATAAAATATTGAAGTTACATCATCAAAGTCAAAGGCCAATATTGACAGTAATGTGAAGATGCACAATGTCGGATTTCTATCTCATTAAGGAATACTTTGTGCCAGAGATATGTATTTTGTATCGCAAAGGCCGACAAGATGGCCGCAATTCCACAAGAGTGCATCCGTCCACCGTCGGACAAAACGTTAGAGGTTGCTAATAGGTAGTAGAGTGTACGGCACTAGGGCGCAAGGACGGGCCGCATTCCACGAGGACTGCATCCGTCCACCGTCGGACAAAACGTCGAGTCTTTCGCTAATAGGCCATTTCTAATCATATTTTCCAATGAGCTCTTATGATTCAAATTGGAAGGATATTGCTTAACATCGGATATAAATGGCACTTTGGCTATTCGAATGATGAGTGGAGATTGATGAGGATGAAAACATGAACTAGAAGGGTGGAGGGTAAAACCCGGGTACGGCATCGAAGACTACTCCTTTCGAAAAGGACCAAAGGGGACCAACTGTTAAACGGCCCATCCGAAAGGAGGGTGTGACCTTGACAACATATAAGTTCCATTTGCTTACACTATCCCGGACTGCGAGCAGACGTTGAGGGGAACGAAGCCGTTACACTAGTCTCTCGAACATCTGCTCTTAACCAGCATTATAGTGATTTTCATGGCAGAGCGGTCACCCACTCTACCCCTGACCACGCCCGTTAGCTGCTTAACTTCGGTGTTTGATAGCTATAAACAGTTTCAAAATAACAAATTAAATCCAAAATATATTTAATTAAAAATAATTAAAAATCTCGTGGTCTAGAGAAGCCAGAGTTAACTCTCATCTGGTTAGAGTAGAGTAGATGATCGCAATTTTTACTCAGAGCTTTGTAACTTCACACTCCTCCTGAAACCTAATGGCTACTAGCCACCGGCAGGATGATAGTTACCTTGCTACTCCGTGCCCAAAGAACCGACCGGCGCCACCAGAGTGATCGGACACTCGCAATTAAAATATCAATTACATTAGAGCGCGAGAACGCGAAAATAAATGTGTTGCCCTCAACTAGCTCTAGAACGAGACCCTTGAGGTGGACACAGCCCTAGCAAAACAACGTGTACATGTGAACAGCCAATGGCAACACAGGGCTACGCACCGCCTGGTGGCCTACCCATGGGCTCATTGGTGGTCACCAGCCTTACCGCGCTGCTGGCGATGAGCCGCGCCGACGGAGATCGCTGCGTCAGGTCCTGGTCCGCCATTCCGCTCGTGCTTAGCCTATGCGGTTTGACACGCCGTACTTATCAGGCTCAGGGTTTACTTCTTAATATTAAATGATGTTAGGGGAAGCAAGGTTGCTCGCATGCACTGTCTCAAGCAAAGTTCAAAGTTGAGTTGAGTCGGAGTATAATGAAAAACAAGAAAGCTAAGTTACACAAAATGAAGTTAATTAGAACAAATGAATTTAAGTTGGGCCCAATTAAATGAATCAGATACTTAGGTGGCATTTTTTTTCATTATTTATTTATTATCATGTCATATTACAACAGAGTACAAATACTCACAAGGGCAAATCATAGCATAGCCTAATGGATAGGAAAAAACATAAACTATTGCCTTAAAAGTATACAATATACATAAAAAATACATGTAGCTCTTTAAAATATTTGAAATTATCACTTTAAATGTGAAAACTATTCAATATTATTAACAATGAAAATTAAAAACAGATATTCTTCAAACAAAAGAATGAAAAACCTATTAAGAGAGAATAATGGAAAATCAGCTAGTGAGTAAATATATAATGTTAATATCCTAAAGCTTGAGTGATCACAGATTTAAATTTAAAAATATTTTGTGAGTAGAGATCAATGTTGTTCCTTCAAGAGGTTTAAATATTAATGAACGCTGCAATCTGTTGAGCATGAATTTTTAGGAGGGCGAGATGAACTTAGAGCTGGTTGAAAAGTTTAATGATGGCGTGGAAGGTTTGGAGGTTATGAAAAATTTAATTTGCCTAGAATTGAATAGTGTTTGTTAAATATTTACAATTTTGTAAGGTAAACCATGTCAGAATAGTTCCTTTGGTTTCTAAACGTCATTAGGTTAGGCATCTTTACAAAGTTGTGCATAATCTACTCTATGATATAGAATGTTACATTTTATGCATTGATGTTTTATGAAACACTGTTGGACCCTTTCTACATTCTGAATTTTGGTGATTTGATATGGGTTCCAAATAGAGCTAGCATAAATGAGGCCTAACAAGAGAGAGGTACAACTTCCGCATTGTGGTTTTGGAGAATTCTTTAGAGCAGTTTCGTCTTAAGAAACCAAGCAACCTAAATGATTTTGGAATAATGTTAGAAAGGTGATTCTGAAAATGATAGATCATGAGATATGATGACACCTAAATCCTTGACTTTAGTGACTCATTCCAAAATCTGATCATTGAGAGTTACAATCAACAGAGTTACAGGATAATAAGAAACATAAATAAACCATTCAGCTTAGCTGATTACTCATCACTTTGCCGAGTCATTGTCCATCCTATCCCGTGGGTTTTCTTGCTTGACGAATGTGGGTTGATGATGATGACGATGACGACGCTTCGGTGATTCAGGTGAAGATTGGACGCGTCGCTTGGGTGTCCCGTGTGGACGGCGACCTGGCGTCTCGACGGCTCACTTCGGGCGCTACGGCACACGAAGGCAGATGCCAGTTAAAGCTGAATCTCGAAGGTCCAGTCGGAGAGAGAGATGTGCGGCTACATGCCTGCACAGTGGTATGGTACGACCACGTGGTTCAATATTATCGGCACAAAACACGTGCACCCTGTTTATGACACCGCAAAGGCGCTCCGAGGATCATAAAGAATACTTGAAATGAGCCATTGCTCCCCAAAACTTAGTTATTAGAGTTAGCCATGGGATTGCGTAGGTCGTCTACGGACGAGGCTTCCTTAGGGGTTCACCATAGAACTGATGGATCACCAAAAAGAACGTAGACCGTGGGGTTCGAAGTCGTTGAATATTAATATAAAAGATTATATAAAGTGAACCTCTCTCCCTCGCCATACGGCTCTCCCCGTTAGGCATGAGGCTCTTGATGTAGCCATGGCTCTTGGTGCGACGCCTCGGTGTCCTGGTAAAACCCGGAGCTCGTGCTACTATCAACCGGCTCTGTCACTGGTTTGCCTCGCAGTGCTGATCGTCTCGATTCTGCACGCTTGCAGAGTCTAGCTACCCCGGATACAGGGTCTGTTTCCGCTAGGGCTCTCATTGGTTTAGGTTGAATATTAGCTACGGCGCGAGCTCACTCTGGTTTACCATTGGTGGATTCTTGCCACCCGAAATTCGCGATTCGCACTCGCATTCCTGAACTGCGTTTTCTTGGAGTTCGCCGGTTTCCACATTCCACAGCACGGGGTGAAATCGTGAAGCCTCTTGTCGAAATCTAGCACTGTACCGATTTATCATGGGGTGACGTCACGTATAGGCCACACCCGTACACACCAAACAGAAAACATGAGCCTACGCTCCACTTCAGAATGTAGCACTAGAATCAACCCTTGGTTGACATGGCAGGCTAGTTGCCTGTAATTTGCATAGCCTTATGCAAATTACCACACACGTGATACTTATACACTGGTTGATCACGGATCGAAAAATTAACAGTTGGTTCTTGAGGAGACTTTTATGCAAATTATGAAGATTTTCAAAATAAAAAATAATCTAGGGCCTGGGCCTGTGACGTTACAGCTTGCTCCGAATATGTACTCCAGATCACGACAAACAAACTTCTATTCTAGCCGCTATTGATGGACGCAACAGCTGAGCTGATTGAATGAAAGTTAGGTTTTGTTGTGACCCAGGGTATTGGGTTTATAATGCCCAAAGCCCAGGGCCTAGTCCTCTATTTATCTTGTCTTAGAGAATTGTTTGATTAGACCTAAAGTTTTAAATTTATTTTTGTAGATAATACAATTTAAATACAGATGGTAACAACAAACTAAAAAGCAGCTTTTATGAAGACCTAGGCCTACCTACCCACCGCCCTAGATATTTGACATCTTTTGTGACTGACGTAGATCGCCACAGGAACTAGCCCACATTAATTACCTTGGCTGAACGCAAGTCCTGGGACGTAGATCACCACAGGAATGTACAGAAACTGAAAAAAGCAAAAGTTTTAACGGAAATACACATCCATTTATTTGTACATAGACAATGTTCAACTAATTGAAGTCAATATACGATTTGTAATGCCTAAAGTCTGATATTAATGCACTACTAAGACTATTCAAGACGATGAGTGGTTATAGATGAGGATGACGGGTGAATAGAAGGGTGGAGTGGATCCCGGTACCGGCACGTAGACTACTCCTTTAGAAAAAGTACCAAGGGGACCAACGGCTTAACGTCCCATCCGAAAGGACGGTGTAACCTTGACAGTCATATAGGTTCCTCCACTAACCCGGACTATATCTATGTTTATGTTTGGAATGGTTCTAATATATTATGTGCCAGCCTGCATCTACTCGAAAAACGATAAGCTATTAGGAAGAATACTAAACAAACACTGCCCGAAAACCTTAGGCATACTTTTTCACTTTATTGTATTATTAAACGAGGGAGCGGAGCGACCGAGTGTCTCCATTCAACTCAAACGGCTCTCATTCTGTGATTCTGTATGTCTGTACGTCGAAAATCAGCCGAACCGCTGAACAGATTGCGCTGAAATTTTAAACAGACATCCGGTACGAGTATACTGAGAACTGTTAACAAAATCAGCTAGATCCATTGCGATTTAAGCCTACAATAAATAAAAATGTGATTTTTTAAATTATCAATAGCATTTGTTTAGTAGCAGCTAGCGGGACAAAGTCTGCGTGGCTGCCATGGCACAGTGGTAAGCATTAAGCCTACCGCACGGAGGGTTGGGGTTCGATGCCCGTTAGTTCGAATTTTTTTATATTTTTACATCCACATATTATTTTTGAGGGGTGTTAAATGGGAAATAAAAATTAGGTGATTTTGTTTCATCTTGGAAATTTGTTTGTTTTACGCTAATTCGTTTTGAACACGATTCGCATTTAAAATGTTCAATTTAAATTACTAGGGAAACGCCAAAGTCGTTGTTGAACGAGTGAGTGAGCCATGTGTTGAGTACTCGGTATCATTCTCCATGGGCCATACTGGGCTAGATCCAGCCTTAGGTATAGGGGAGGAAAGGGGATGTTCCCGGGTACTCAACACTTGGCTCACTCACTCGTTTGACAACGACTTTGGCGTTTCCCTAGTATCATACATTTTACTCAATACTAGTACATCATACAAGTAATAATGAGGTGAGGTATATGTATACAGTCAGTGTCACTGTTGTTTATCTTTTTTCGGTCCATTATAATAGGTTGTACATGCGTAACATGAGAGACTTATTTGGGAGGTCCCCGTTCGAATGTTCGATACTTACCACTGGCAACCCTGACATTTATGTTTTTACGAAAACTGACGCTATCCCATAGATACTTTATTAGCAGTATGTTTTTCAAAACAAGTGTTGTTGACCAGTGTTACGTATTGTTAGTGATTGTGAACGCGGGTCTTCCGCTTTGGTTTTAAAGAACAGACTATTTCGACAGATAGACCGGGACCTGCCTCGCGAATTACATGCCGCTACACCTTGTATCAACCCAAGTAACACTCAGTCAATCATCAAACTGAAAAAACGCAGATTGTATTCAGGCCTTCCGCCTTCTTTGTTGAAACTTATAAACGTCCACCATTTTAAATCTTCATGTACCAGCAAATTGGGTGGACACACCCATTACAAAAAAGAGGACCTTCTCAAATACATGCTGGCACTACATTTCCCCGCCATCAATGACTGTGTGATTGAAATTGTCCTACATTGTACGAATATACCAACGGAAATTATTCTTATATTTTTTAACTAAATATGTTGGTTTCAATGAAGGTCCATGAGGTTTGAAACTGTCATTACCGGCCGAGATGGAGAACCCATTACGTGTAATGGGGATTATTTACATTTGTATTGTGCACAAAACCATCAGTTTCTTTTCACTCGGATGATTGACAGAGTGTTACTTGGGTCGACACAAGGTATAGTAGCTGTGCTGTGTTGCAACACATCGCCAGCTTCAGAACAGTCACGTAACTGTTCTTGAGTGTGGCGATGAATTTAAAGACCCCTATTGACGTTGGTCGGGAAATAAACACAAACTACTTAGTGTTTATGTTTCTATTTTAAATTAAGACTAACTTGTTTAAGAGGTGAAACGGACACTTTAATAATAAATAAATAAATTGTATTTAGAGTCTACCCACTCAGTTATATAACTGAATTTCAGTGGGGGACAGTAAATCAAAGCGACCAAGCCAACCCTGTAGGCCCCGACGCAATCGACGAGTGAGCGATAACCAACCAAAGATCGATATTTTTTTAATAGGAAATATGGCAATCAGTGGTATGGACAGAGCAAACACCCACGGATCAACGCCAGAATCAACAAGGCCGATTCAGAACAACTCTGAATTTATTATGTGCTTCGTTGCTAGGACGGCTCCAAAGTCATATTATAATGGAAATCCCCAGCACTTTGCAGCTTTTGTCAACTCGGCTTTTCTTTCTGCAGTTCGAATAGGCATAGCAAGGACTCGAGCAACGGTTAAGTCGTTTTGAATGGCACGACTCAATATGCCTCGTAATTTTTTAAACTAGTTTGAAACACAAAAAACAAGCGTGCTTTGAATTGTATACCTTTTAAGATTTCGAGTTTTTTTGCTATTTGTATTTGTACTTTTGAGGTTTTCTTTTGAGACGTAGTCATAGTATTCTCCTAGGATAACTCTGAATCGGACTACACTCAACTGATATTAGGTGTGTTATTACAGATTTTCCTTGTTTTCATTTTTCTTTTTACTATTGCAGTTGGCTGGTTGGAAAGTAGTGTTTCTTTTAAATGTGGCTCCGTTTCACTTGTACTTGTGCTATCGTACTTGTACTTGTGCTATCGACGGGAATATAATCACTGTGACAGGAGCTGCTACTCTCGCTTCCACTGTCATCAGTTGAGTTTTCAGCAACCCCATTTGGCAGAATGTCTATTTCGATACCTTCAATTACTTAATCCGATGGACCTTCTAAGGGATTTATTTCCATGTCTGCCACACTCCCTCTGAGAAATTATTAATTTGATCTTGTAAAACTCTGAAGAGATTAGAGGCTCGTGACAATTGCTACTGTGTTGCACGTATTGTGCGCAGGATCGCACCATTTCTTCGACAGACTTGGAAATTCCCGGCCACCAGCAGGCCTGTCTGGCTGGCTCTTGCTCGACACTTGGCAATTCCTTGATGACCTTTGTGCACGTGCATTAACGAATTGTTCTGCAAAGACTTTATTTCTTGTAACATGAAGTAAATCATCGTTTGTTTGGTGGTGGACATTGTTGGTATTTGTTTTTAGTAAACGTGAGTGATACCTGTTTTTTCCATCACGATTACACAATTGGCGTTGGGTAGTTTGGATTCAGTTGTTCTTTCAACCACTTTTCAAACACACATCGGATGTGCTTGTCATCAGATTACATAAACACTATCTGCTATTTTGAGTATGTATTGTGGCCTCTTTTGTAAAATGACAGCAAGAACCTTGTCGTCCATTGTGTAGCGCCTCTCTCGTGGTTTCTTATTCTAGAGTAGGCTATTAAACAAACGAGCAACTACTGGCAATACGGAATTTTCAATTCCCTGGTTGAGTGTAGAATTAAATTGTAGAGTGTAGAGTGTAATCTTTCAGGCCTACCTGCATCTGATGGCATCTATTTTTCAAAGCATTTATCCGTTTTCTGGCTTCTAACAATCTCCAAGTGCATTTTTCTGTTTTTTAGGAGTGAGATCTTTTACTCGGGTGGCGTCAATTGCTGTTAATATGGCACGTTTAAGTTTGTGTTTTGCAATTGATTGCCTCTTCTTTGGGTGGGTTGGTGATTGAAATGCAGGTGTTGAAGAAGGAGATCGAGATGGAAAACGGGAAACTGACCTTGGTGTTCGCTCATTGCGACTTTGATATCCTGATCCGGTTAATTGTTCTGGAGTACTTGCCCACTGCGGTTCCTCTGTTAATCCAGATTCATTCATTGGCGAAGTGAGATCTGCTGCGGGTAGGCTTAAAGACTGATGTGGTAAAAGTTTTAGTGATTCTGAAGCTCCAAACGACTCGTATCTTAAAAGATTTGTGGATTCGGTGTCTGTCATGTTCAAAGTTACATTTACGGTTGGCTCTGGAACTTCGCCCACGCTCATATCTGTTTCAAAAGTTAAAAGACTTGTACTGGTATCTTGACTGGTTGATGCTATGGGTTCTGTGGAAGCTAACGGTAGGCCTGGGCCTATTAATCCTACTGGTGTTGTTGTCAATGCAGGCTTCAGGTTCAGCTGACTTAAAATATCTTAACACCAGTTCTCAGGTGAACCCACATTGTGTGTCTAGGAATAAGGGAAAAGTATCAGTGGGTCAAAGAGATGAGGGTGGTTGGTGGGGTGGTGGGGGACAGCCCTTTACTTAAGCTACGGATCACCAACCCTTGAGACATATTTTTGCTGTGAACAAAAATATTCCCACGGTTGCGGCATCAAGGCTTCAAAGATGGGCTATAATATTGTCGGCCTATAATTACAAAATCATGTATTGCAAGGCATCCTTGATGTGTCCTGCAGATGCCCTGTCAAGGCTGTCAATACAAAAAGAGCTTATTGAGGATGAAACTATAATGGAGGTAATAGTGAGTTCCGTTAACTTTTTGTTGAAATTGCAAGAGAAACCAGCTTGGATCAAACACTGTCCAAGGTTTTGAATTTTACTAGGAATGGTTGGCCAAACCATGTTACGGATGTAGCTTTAGTACCATTTTTCAAAAAAAAGGTTTGAATTATCTTTAGAGCAACATTGTATCCTAGCAGGTTGTAAGGTTTTAATACCCTCATCATTACAAGAAATGCTGTTAGATATGCTACATGTGCAACACCCAGGCATAGTTCGTATGAAGGCATTAGCGAGAAAATGTATGCTGGTGGCCGTCACTCAATAAGGATATTGAACAAAAGGTGAAATCATGCGAAGAATGTCAAATAGTTAACTTTAAACCAAGCTTTAATGTTACTGTAAAATGGCCAAAGGGTAGAACCCTGGTACAGAGTACATATAGATTTTTTTGTTAAGGATAAAAACACCTTCCTAATATTAATAGACAGTGCGTCTAGATGGATAGATGTGTGGCAAATGTCACAAGGCACTGATGCTAAAGAAGTTATTAAAAAGTTAGCTCATTGTTTTAGCATGTTCGGTTATCCCCATCAATTGGTATCCGATAATGGACCCCCATATAGTTTCTATTGAATTTGTAAATTTTTGTTCTTCACATGGAATAACTGTAGTTAAAAGTCCTCCATACCACCCAAATTCAAATGGTGCCGTGGAAAGAGCGGTACAAACGATAAAGAAATCTTTATCAAAGGAGCTTAAGTTAAAAACCTTATGTGGTTCTAGAAGTCAGATTCAAGAGATATTGAACGACATACTATTGACTTACCGGACTACACCGATGTCGGACAAAAATATCAGCCCGTCAGAGCTTTTATTAAAACGAAAACCTCGAACGCTGCTATCTTTGATTAAACCACATTATGGTGATGTTCCGTTCTCAACACAGCTTTTCAAATTCATTGAAAACAGTGAAGTATTGGTAAGAGTACAACCACAAAACAAACCAGAGCATGGAGTCATTAAAAAATGTCTGAGTGCCACAACATATCTAGTAGAGATAGGTGGTCAGATTCGCATAGTACATATGAATCAAATGAAACCCTATGTAAAATGTCCCCTATACCCCAACAGTATTCCACAACCAACAAACCAAAATGAACCGTCTATACCCGTTGTACAGTCACCACCAGTCATGAAGCACCCAGCTCCATCTCCTGTCGCGTCAGCACCCCACCCAGCACCTCATCAGCAGGGGCCAATACAGTCACCCTCCATTGTTCCACATAGTCCGATCAACCGAAGTCCAAACCTACCCCAAACTCAGCCTATAGTGACAACTCCTGTACTGAGAAGATCCAGCAGTAATGTCCCACTCAAGTTGAATTTGTAAAACTAACCGGCAAATCTGCAATGTATTGAATTTAGTTGCAGTTGTATCTATATTATAAATTGTATTATCTTTATAACATATACACCATAGGCCCGTATCGATATTATAAATTGTATTGTCTTATTATATGCATAATCTTTATTATTAGTGGTATTGTATAAATTGTATTATCTTTATAACATATACACCATAGGCCTATTCAAATTCTAGTAAGGGAGGAATGTCATGTATGCTATGTATTTACGTCATGTATGTTACGTCACGGCCCGACCCCTCCTCACCCCTCACTGTACGAGGTCGGCCAGTGATAGACCGGCTCTCGGCTCGCAGTCGTTCGAGCGAGTCGCTGTGTGAAACATGTACTGTCTGCTGCAATAAACCAAGGTCTGTAACTGTACTCTTCTATCTGTTGTTTATCCCTGTTTGGAGGTTCCCGAACATAATAGGTATAGGTGGTATAACTATAGTATAACGACGGTATAAGGACTGGTTAAGTCTAGGCAACTCACATCCAATTAAAACTTTCCCATGCAACAACAAACGCACAACTAATGTTATTTTACACCTATTTCACTGCATCCACAGCCATGTTAATTAACAGTTTAACAAAAGAATATTTAAAATTTGCACAGTTTTTGTTTAACGTTTTTATATAGTGACAGGAGTTTTGCGTGAGATCATTGAAATAAATAAATAGGTGTATTATTTCCGTACATTTTTGTATAGCCTAGGTGGACAATCATACTATTGTTTATCTGCATTAGGCTTTTAGTTATCAAAACTGGTTATTTGTGCGGGAAGTGTGTCAGAACAAGGTTGTGCTGGCCTAGGGTTGGCTAAGAAAGGCCTAGGGCTTGTCAAACATGTAATGTTAGTATTAATTTTATCTAGTCCTATAGCCTAATGGAACTTTAGACCTACACTGTTGTATTATAAATAATTTTCTACATCTGGGCCTAGGCCAGGGACGGTTTCTGATTTGTTTTATGAGAGTATAATGACACCTTTTCTCGTTCCACACAAAGAAGAAAAATTTAAAATGTCCGCTATTTGTTTACGTATCGCACTTTCCCGCCTAACTCTGCTTGTACCGTCAACAAGTGTCAAGTAACTATAGTTACTTGTTGATTGTATGCCTGTATAAGGCTTATTTTAAAAAGCCTTCCAGCAAACTATTTCAACTTTTTTTTTCAAAAGAGGCTATATTACTTAAACCTTAATGTCCATGTAAAATATGAACATTGTAGCCCCACCCGTCTGGTCAGAATCGCGGGCCGATTGAAACTGACGAATTAGATGTAGTAGCAGTAGCTATCATCCTTAAAGTGATTTTGGGGCATGTTTCAAGCCCTTTTTCACCAAGAAGGAATGGTCGTACCCAAATCAAATTTGGCATGTGTTGTCCGGTACCTAAATCCCCTCGATTGTGATAGTTTTCAAGTTCACATCACGTTACATGACGGCTAGGTAACACCTCGAAATCACCCCAACTCTGCTTGCTGTATAAGGTGCTTGGGTGTGTAGCGCGCGCCACGGCTTGGCTGCGGCGCCCTAACGGGCACCTAGATATTGCGTGTAGTCTCGTTATGATGAGCCCTCACGACATATCTAGATATATTACTCACAACCAATTAAATATACACTAAAAAGGACATGTGCCACTGTCATCAACACTATTTGAAAAACGTCATGGAGTATCGATATGACCTCGCCGCCCCGCACCTTTTGACTGCTATCTGCATGCACACAGCAGAGAGCCTCGCAGTCGGTCTGTTGTTCTTGTCGCAGGCGGACGTGTTTTGTCCGCGATCTTTGCTCTGGTCTCACAGTACATGGAGTTAGCTTCTGTTGCTGCTGTATGTGTTGCTTGTTCAAGTCTTTGCTGTGCTCGTTCTCATTCATCATTCTGTTTAATGTTTGTTTACTTCAGGGGGTTGTCTGTTCTGTCCAGACTGGAAGGTTTAGTTGTCACTTTATTCTGACCTGCTTTTCAGGAAAGCGCTCATCTCAGTGTTGTGCTCTGTCTGTTTTGTACAGCCTGAGGAGTTGATGTTCAGAAAGTGCTACGTTCTGTTCAATGTTTGATAAAAGCCTTGACACGGTTTATGTGCTGAGCTTTTTTCTGCTTTTAGTTCCGCTCTTGTTTGGCCTTCACAGCACATGGCCTTGGCTTCTGTTTCTGCTGAATGTATGTTCAGTTAGATGTCTGTTATCTTTAAGAGAATGACTGTTCTGTCCAGACTGAAAGGTTTTGTTGCTACTCAGTAAAGCATTTGTGATCTCAGTGTTGTCGTCTGTCTTTTCCGTCCGCAAAGGTTGTGCAGTTACTGTTTGGTCGGTGTTAGCTTCTGTTCAGTGCGAGATTAGAGCCGTGTCACAATAATGGTTCTGGTTTCTGTTTTTGTTGTTTAGAGATGCATTTAATTTATGTAACTGGTTTGAATAACTTAAAAGGATTATTTTAATCCCACACATCTGAAGAGTTCATATCGATACCCTAATTGCAAAACCTCGTAACCGCACTTTCCATAAATGTTCAGGAACAAAAAAAAACTGATTAAAAATCTATAGTTTGGGTTGTTGGCTTCATTTTTTTTTAAGTCTGGGCAGAGTGTTGTTATCATAATTCAATCAACTTTTTTTTCATTTCTTTATGTAAAAAAATTATATGTCAGATACGAGTTTTTGCACAAATAAAATTACATTTTTTTCACTTACAAGGTTTTGCTTGATTCTATTTGTCATTACTATAATAAGTTTGTTCCCTGTTTTTTTGCTGTAATAATGCTTTTTAATGAGCTAAAAGATTAAATTAATAAAATGATTACATACCATATAAATTATTGTTAATTATATTTTTTATACCATTCCTTATAGTTACTAGGCCTACTAAATAAAATGTTCAAACTTTTGCTTGGTAAATTATTTTCAGTGCATTCCACTTTATTTTGGTACAGATATAGGCTAGACCAACCTTAATTACAATTAATGAAAATAATAAGAAAATGTAATATACCTATGTCTTTAGGCTTACAAATCAATATTAATTACTGAAAGAAAAAGTATTGCCTTTTATGCATACAGTTAAATAAAATAATAATATAATAATTATGATAATAGGTACACTTTAATACCTTGATAAACTATTTAACTTCTATGTTTGCATTACAATTATTGTATCCATGTCTGTCTAGATACATTCAAATGCTTCACCCGGAAAGGTGGGGCAATTTGTCGTAAAACTCCCAGCATGTTCTGGAAATCACCTGTTTCAGCTCTTGCAGGTGATTGAACTTGTCTTTTTTTATCTTAAGGGGTGCATTATACAATGGAGTCACTTCAAATG
Source organism: Sweltsa coloradensis (assembly GCA_024449915.1). Classification (NCBI taxonomy): domain Eukaryota; kingdom Metazoa; phylum Arthropoda; class Insecta; order Plecoptera; family Chloroperlidae; genus Sweltsa; species Sweltsa coloradensis. Next base: position 36,814 of record JAMZAV010006664.1, on the reverse strand, counting down.
GCCCATTATTTGGACGTTTAGGAAGTGGGCTCCAACCATCACTATAGTTCATTTAAACTGAATTTCAGTAGGCGTGTATTTAAGACAGCGAATGTCAGTACTGTCGGGTCACCTTTCTTGTGGCCAGGACGAATCGAAGAATAATAACTTACTTTAGAAAAATTGGAAAAGAAATTGTGGTTAGATACTTCACGTTATAGGGGGAACTGTATTTCTGGCAGTACGGCAAATACCAATGTAATCAGTTGGTAGATATATTTCGACATTTTTAAGTTTACGTTCAATTGAAGCGTGCACACCTGTAAACTTCCATCTGGGTGTGCCCCTTCTCGAGATAATTTTGTATGACTGTGACATTGTGCTGCTTGACGAAATGGAAAATGGCATAAGACACAATCATATTCCGGTTTTGGTAGCAGCAACCGTCACTATAAATAATTACTGTTTTATAATGATGTTCAATGACCGTGGTTGTTAGCTGGTCCACTATCATGGAAGCAAAGTTGGATTCATCGAGACCCCCTTCTCCTTCATGCCACAGGTAGCAATTCACAGATTTTGTTACTTTATTGTACGTCGTGAAATTATGTACACAAGCTTTGTCTTGTAGTACATCGAGCTGGCCTTGATGAAGGGTGATAACTTTACAGCCTGCACATCCATTGTAATTACTCCGATGCTGGTATCACCTTTAGCCAACTCATTGTCATGAGATTTGCTGTCACGAGCCTCACACTTTCGCTTTTTGATGAGCATCAAAGACTACTTCATCTACATGGCCATGGTCGTGACCCACACACACATCACATTGGTCCTTTTACGTAGTGTACAAGGCAAATTTTTTAGATTGTTGAATTCGCGGTCAACAATTGTAGTTGAAAATGCACGAATATTATTTTCTTCGCACAAATCCTTGTAGACTTTGTATAAATCACTTTTGGATTTAAAATGTGGGTTCAGATAGAGCTTAGTACTACGAGCCCTACAATATGTGATGGAAATTTTTTCGGAATGTCCTTCAAGAATTTGGCGAGATGTTCCAAAAGCTTGTTCATCATGGGGGTGGATCAAATTTTTGGTTTGGTAAACTTTCCCCTGCTTAGGCTCACCATACCTGAACCATTCAAGCTTGCTTGGCACCTTTTCTCGAACTGACCATTCTCCAACACCTAGTGTAGAAAAAAATGTTTTTTTGCAAACTTGAAGTCGTGCTTGTTATGTTTAAAATGATATTTCAATGTGGCACTTCGACGGGATTCATCAGCAGAAGTGCGCTTTGTGGAAACGCTATCCACCATTGTTGCAACAAATGCCTTCCTAACATCCCATGTTGTCAACGCCTTCCAGAAATGTGCAAACATTTTTTTCTTTTCCTTTTCTGAAAATATTGTGCAAAATTTTACTTTGGAATGTTTACATTTTCTAGAAGTGCATGTAGGTCCCCTTTTCCCTAGCCTTTTGTCCTCTGAAAGAAAGCTTTTCCCAGAAATTTGATCCTTTTTATAACCTTTGTACGGAGATCCTCTTGAGTCTCGTTTTTTTTTCATTAACTCGAGCCCATAATCTTGGTTTGCTCGTTTCTTCCGTTTACCCTTGCCCTCATTAAGAGAAAATCACTGTCAGATGATTCCCTAAACCCTGGATACAGATTCCCTTACTATGGTCTGAACGTTTTCACTCTCTGTGTCCCCAGTTTAAACAACTATACCTTTTAGTACAGGTGTGGAGCTGCCCAAACCCGATTGAGGAGTGAAACGGTTGACAAGAATCTCGGGATTCTCTTGTATGCCTGTACTATTGAGTTCAGCTGGATCATCTTCTAACTCTGAACCAGAATTTCTTGCATTAAGTCATTATGTCTACGGTACCTGCCCTTGTGTCCCTGAAGTGGGCCTAACTGGGCGTCCCCAGAAATTCTGTAGGTCGAAGCGTTACATTGTCAAGGGTAGACTGGCAGGTTGGGCTGCTAGGACTCGTACAATTATGATTGCTGTGCTCTGTTGGAGAACATCTTGGTCCAAAAACGGAAGAATGATTTCTTCATCAGAAAAAGAAACATTTTCCAATTCAAGGAGAATTCGTCAGGTCCCAGTCCACCGCAATGAAAGGTCGAATCCATACCTGAAGAATTACACAAAAGTGTTTAGAAGGGGAACAACAAAACATCATTTGCAGAGCCTAGACCTATCCCTGTAGCACAAATTTAGGATACACTTGTAGGGGCCCAGGCCCTAGGCTATGCATTGAATTTTTCAATATTTAGGCCTAACATGGTAGGCCTAGGCCTTGCAGCCATGGGCCTATTAAAAAGAAAGGTAGGCCTAGGCTATTCCATCCATGTTATTTAAGACCTTCATTATGCATAAAACCATGCAAAACAAACAATCAATTGTGCCGTGTTCTCGACACAAGGCCAGGGTGTCTTGGGGTTATTTCCTACTGTCATAAATCTTAGGGTCTATCTAGCCTAAAAGGCACGCCCCTAACGGCCGCCCGTGTCCCTAGAGCCCTTGGGTTTAGCTGCTACGGCCGGTCAGCGGTTAGCGCGTGTTTCAATGGAGATTCAATGGAGACGAAAAAGTATAAACGCGTCAAATAAAACGTCGTGAAATAAGCCGCAATGAACCTGGTTGAACCTTATTCGTCTGATACATTTCTTAATCAGGAACACAAACATAAATCATACAAATGTTTGGTAATACCGTAAAACATTGCAGAAAACGAAGGATAAAATATATGCTCAATATTGGGAAATCATAGTTCAAACATTACATCAGTCGTGTAAAAACTAATCCATTTTTCAAGAGCCTCTCTGTTCGTCATTTTCCTGTCGGGTGCCCCTTACTTAAAACAAATACCCCCACTATAGTCGGTTGACCTGTTATCACTCCAATTTTGATAATATTTTACATAGAACATTGTAAATTCTGAACGTCCTATACAGGACTTTGTTAGCGTTTTCTTCTGACTAAGCGTCGTAAAAATTATAGTTTATGTCTTCCTGTACGTGCTAAATAGTGATTTCTAGCCGTCAGACTGGCGCTGACCGTTCAAGCCTAATTAAATCTCAATTGCTTTTCGACCATATTTGGGCCTGTGAGACCGAAATATTGCGAGGGCTCTCAAGGAAGTTATGAGTAATCATTAAATGACATTCTTATAATTTTAGTATTTGCCTCATTTAGGTACACTTGAATACTGAATTAACTTATGATAGGCATATAAAATATAGAAAAAGATGGTGGTAAGTCGTTATGTTTCAATGATCCCTCCGGCGGCGAGTGACAAAGCTAACATTTTTTTGGTTCGTGGATATAGAACAATCTGGAATTAATTATTTTAGCGTTTTGCTGTATCAACTGATATGGAACACTATGGATCGGAGGAATGGTGCTTTTGTGTAATTAGAACAAAATGAAAACGTCAGTATGACCCTTTAAATATGTTTTTTTGCTTTTTTTTTGCTAAAATGTTAGATAAATGTACATAGAACAAGCTGGAATGCCTAACTCGATTTTTTCAAAACAAATTGATTTAGAACAGTATGGAAATGTACCAGCGCATTGCCAATGGGCTATGAAGTACCACAGGGCTACTTTGTACAAATTTTACACATAAAGTTACATTAGCCTACTTTAGTAGTTTTGCAAGTAGAAAACTGAATTTTTAAACATGGCATATTCAACCATTTGCAAATAGCATAGGGCTAGTCTATTTTATAGTTACAAAATTTGTGAAATAGAAGCAAAAATAAATAAAAGTAAAGTGTCTAATGTTGCCCCTAGACACGGGGCAACTATGGACACGTATGGAAAAACCATTAGAATAGGCTTACCATGCATGGTGGGATAACTTTGGACAAGGAATTCAGATGCCAAGCACTTCAAGGATACTTGACATGTTAAAACACAATTGAAATAAGTACTCATCTTAATGCTGTACATAAAATTGGTGATAGAACAGTTCGGGCTCTTGATTTATATCAACCAAATAGTTATTTTTAAATGAATTTATGTCTTTGATATGTAATGTCAAACTTCACTGAACATTTGAAGATAATACCACTTTAAAATGTATTCAAATCGGTTAAATAGAACCAGAGTTAAGCCACAATTTGTAAGTTAATGTGTTTTTTAAAGAAAACAATTACAGGTGTAGCAAAGGCATTAAGAGGCAGTATCCAGGACGGTTTTAGCGCGCGACGCAGTGCTAATCGGCGGCACAGATATCTCAAACACCACAGTAGATAGAAACACGATTCAAAATTCTTTTTGAAGAGGCATGTTATATGCAGCCTAATACCAGTTTGTTTTTTTCATTTTGTTTTCCAAATAATTAGAATAAATTTGTGAATATGACTGTATTTCAAATAATTTGCTCATTTTTGAAGCCGTCTTGTGGGGTAATGCATGAACGGATTTCGTTTTTAAAAATACATTTGGTTAGTTTTCGGCCTGCTTTGTTATTATAATGAACTCACTATACAATGATGATTGTTACTAAGCTTCAATTTGTGCCGACATAAACAGTTGCATAATCGAGTAACGGGCATATTGCGGTCGATAGTGGTTTTATCTAGCGGGAATGCAGCAACTACTTGCACTCAGTTATGTTCTCTCTCAATCGCACGAAGGAAGGGACTCTGGAAGGGTCGACCGTAATTATTTCTCCCTCAGTAAACAACCACCATGTAGGTGAAACAGCAATTTTGTAGCTTTTTTCAAACTTCATTATGAAAATGGCAAATACGGAATATTCTTGTTGCGCTGATTGTAACACTTTTTGTCTTTTTCCTCTAGCTTTATTTTAAGCCATAAAACCCTATACACATTTAAAAAACATTATATTTCATTTCAAGGGATCGTATAAATTTAGGGTGTGTAATGTCTATGGCATTGTGGAAGTCATAATGATTACATTATTCGAGTAAGCTAAATAATAACATTTATTGACTTTCACATTAGAACAGCTACAGAAAAACACATCCTGTCCCCAAGCCAGCAGTAAAGAAAACCCCTTCATTTGTTCCCATCAACAATCCCATCTCCATGGTAACTGGCTGATGGTTGAAAGTCACAGCCTTCTAGATTAGTCAAATGTCAGGTTGTCCAATAGTAGATAAAGTAGGTCACTACAGTATATAAGACGGATTGTCAAATCGACACCGCTGGGAATCGAACTCAGGTCCCCCACTTGCCGGGCGGACACTGGCCACTGAGCTCTTCACAATATGGTTTAAACAATGCACCTAAAACAACAAATAAACCAGATTTTAATTCGCCGTCTGTAGCTCAGTGGTCAGAGTGGGAAGCCATGGGTTCGAGTCCAAGCGAGATCAGATTTTTGCATTCTTTCTTATAGTCATATACCATTATAATAGCCTCATAGTGGTTTAGTATGAAACCGTTTTTTACCCCCCCACCACCAAATTCGCCAATGCTCCCACTCTCCCATCATAAAAACGCACATACAACCTGTACTTCATATTTGGTTTATTTCCACTTTTGTTTGAGGTGTGGTCAGAACGTCATATCATTGAGTATGTTCTATACTCAAAGGTCATATCAATGAATTGTCAGGTTGCGAGAGAGCTCACTCACCCATTGGTTAGATGGTAGCCGCTGATTCGCCATCTCATAACCCAGGACAGGAGCGAGAAACTGTGTAGGTACATTTCTCGATTTGGTTGATCGGGAAACACTCCCGTGGGTGTAATTGTTTTTGTGTTTCCCGATCAACCAAATCGAGAAATAAACCCTCGCTCATACCTGCGTAAAGGTAATGACATTATAATTATGTTTGGTGGTCAGTTCAAAGGCAGCAGATATTCGTTGCAGTACTGTTCCATCCATTCAGATGTATAATGCAACTACAATTCAGAGATTAAAATGTACCCGTCCTGATGGTCTATAGTGGTTAAGACGTCCACCTGGAATGTGGGAGATCCGTGGTTCGATTCCCGGTTGGGGCGGACTTTTTTAATTTGTGTAGGTACAGTTCAACTCGAGAACGATATTATATTATATTATATTCGTAGGGCATTGTCGATCCTTTCAAATCAAATGGGACTCAGACCGAGACCCATTTTGCATTGTTATTTGTTGTAATCTAAAGTACTATGCTACATATTATGTCATATCTGGTACAAAATGTGTACATAGGTTAAAAGTGTTTACGAGTAGCTATAATACGTTAATAAGTAATAACTTATCTCTATAATTATTTTTTCTTTGAGTGATTTTTGGGAAGGTCTGCGAATCGGATTCCTATAGAACTCAACAAAACGCATGTGAATTGTTGTTTTTCAAAAGTGGTAGGTGCAATAAACAATTCAAACAACACACAGCTCACAACAGCTCTCAGCCAAGCAGAATCTCGCTCCCATTTGCATAATCAATTATTTAGCATCAAAATAGCCAGGAACGTGAAATGTGAATAAGATAAAAGTGCATATAAAACGTTGTAGATGGCCATGGAAAATATACCTTTTTCACGGGTAGAACGACAATAGATCTTTTGTTCGGGTTTCGATGAAAACATTTTGGTTCCCACCTTTATTTCAAGTTTTCGACTAAAGAATTTGAAGCAAAGTTGGGCCGGTTGAATGCTTGATTGACTGGATGAAATGTGTTGTAATTATAGAATTATTATAAGAATTTACTACTAATTTACTACGATTTATGTTGGGACATACCACATTCTCCAACACCAATGGTCGTGATATTGATAAATTTTACATGTGGTGTTTATCAATTAATTTTTAGTATTGACAAAAATAACAACTGTCTGCATTTATTTCTGTGTGTACCGCCTACAATACATACTAATTATGTAACATGCATAACTTGTTGGTTTGGTTGACAACTATGTTATAAACAATGAGCGAAATTCTGGTGTAAAATAATAAGCACCAGACAACATTACTGTACGAATAATTTAATTCCCATTGAATGGATACTTGGCTGTTCATTGATGCGCTGAGCTTTGTAGGCTAGATACCAACCTATCTCAAGCGCAAACGGGAGGTTCAACTCTTGTTTCTAAAATGATAACTGGTGGGAGGCAATCAAAACTGGACAGACAAACATCGCACGCGGACCCATTATAACAATAGAAGACGGGTTTGCGAACGCATGCTTCCATGATTAAAATTATTATAGCTATGAGTGGAAATAATACCATATTTAGCGTTTCTAGCAAAATTTTGACAAGCTTTTTTTAATGTAGAACAATTAATTAGTCGAAATTATGTTTTTAAACAAAAGTTTGGTATATTTTTAATCAGGTGATAGGTGAATCAAAATCACTAAAAACAATTTATACAAGCTATAATAACACGATTCCAATCTAATTTATTACTGTAGGAATTCAACACCATAATATATAGGCCTATCAATAAAAATCATGTTTTATTATATCGATATACTTAGGCATATTTAAATTAGTTCTTACTAAATTATACTGAAATTACATAATTAACGAAAATGTAACGAACAACACCTAGTTATGTTTAAAATACACATAAAATTACATTTAAAAACACTTTTTGGGGTTACAGGAGTTGCACTATTCAAATCCAACATTAAACTACTCGTGATATCGCGATTTCATGGTTATACCGTAAAATATGTCAAATTAATTTTAATGACTGAATATTTTTATGGATGAATGAATCTCCTCGCCAGGCGAAGACTATTACTATTTTTTTTTTTTTTTTAGAGGATCAGGTCTAACTGACCCTTTTCCTCGACTCGGGCTTCTTTTGTCAACTTTCCATTCATCTCTAAGATTGTCTTGGTCGGACTGGTCTCCAAAGTAGCTCGGTCGCCTGCTCTTTTGTTAGAGGCTTCATAAGAACCCGCCCCCATGTCGGAAGATTTGACCATCTACTTTACCGACGATAGGAAGAAAAGAAATACCTCCGGCTAGGATACTGAGTCTTAAGAGGATATTAAATTGTACTAAAATAACATGTCTGAATGGTTAGTGCATTTTTAGAGTTGGAAGCTAATTTGGAAAAATGATGCTGATGGTTTAATTTGTTTTGTGTATAGAAGGCTGGCTTAGTCTGCGGAAAATTTGAGACTAGAAAACATTATCGATATTGTCGGTATCTGCCCAGCGAAAGCGGTTTTCTGCAATGTGCCTTAGGCTACTTTAAGTGTTCCATCGTCATTGTTCATTATTATCTGCCCAGCAAAGCTCTTGATATCTTTGCCAGTTAAAAACTGAGCAATGATCCAGTCCCCAGTTTTGTAAGAACCAGTTGTGTGCCGCTCACTAGCACCATTGCATCCAGCGAGACAAGAGCTGCCAGCTTCGCAAGAGTTAATTGTGCCACGAGCTACAGGGAGATCATTAGGAGGCACATCTTGTAGTGCAACCTTTTGCTTCTTTTAACTGTTTCTTTCTGACTGTCATTAACTTCATTTGCTTCCAAATCCATTGCCATTACACTTTTTTCCGGAAGTACATTTACACGCTTTTTCCGCATGATGCGGCCTAGGACTAACCTATGTAATGAAACGTGCTTATGGAACTGAAATATTACTTAATTATAAGGTCAGACCTAGGCCTATGTAAGCCTAATTGTAATACATTTAACTAAGTAGACCTAGGGCCTGCCTCCATTACAGTTTCTTAAATGCTTTTGTTTGACAAGCTTCTTCGTAATTACTGTCCAAAGTAGCCCCATAAAAGTTTCAACTCACATTACACGAGTAATTTTGAAGATAGAAACAAAAGATTTGGATGTACATCATCCTTATTACTAACTATATAATTTAAAAAAAAAAATCCTTTATTTCTTGGAAGAAGTATTAGAAAAATACCAGAGTTGGGCACTTCTACAAATACACATGTAAACATAACCTCCACAAATAAAGCATTGCCAATTTGGCAGAAAAAGCTCTCTAGAAGGCTGTGAGTTATTCAGTAAATACAAATGTTATCCAACCAAACAAAAAACACCAAAATCCAACAAATAGGAGCAAAAAAAAAATCCAACAGTAGGAATCTCGTTAATCCATTCATGCGCGTCACTAATTAGATGACGAGGCATTTGGCTACAGGCTACCTGGTATCGCTACCAGATCCCTTCTTATCTTTGTCTGCATAGATGTCACTTATGCCTTTGAGTCTGCTCCGCTCAACCATCCTTGCCAGTTCGTGTTTTCCTAGGCCTCCATCTTTTACCTTCACGTAGAAAAGACCGTTGGGTGTAGAATCGGGCACATGTAGGATACGTTTAATCGCGTTACTCAAGCACCTGTCAGCCCCCTCTAAGGTGCTGATGGACTCTCGGCCCATGGTCAACGAGTATAAGAAGTGGGGCTCCATGTACTGTTGCCATATGTGGACCTTTTGACAGGGCTTGAGTTTCGCTTTCTCCAATCTCTTTACTGTCTCTTGCATGGTATTTGTGCATTCTACACCCTCTAAACCCGCAAAGGATGTCCAGCCCATTCCCAGGTATTTGTTACCCTTGGACTCTTTGAGTTGCTCCACTTCGGTCTCTCTCAGGATAATCTTTGGCTGGCCGACGTACCATGTACCTCTTTCTGCGATGATTTGGTGCACTTTGCATTTAGCAACATCCAGTGTCATACCAAGATCACTCAGGAAGAGGTCGAGCAGCTGTAATTGCTCGTGTGCTCCGTCCGCGGTCGCGGCCGTGAGCACTAGGTCGTCTGCGAAGGCCAGCACAGAGATCTCCTCATCAGCGTTTTTGACGCCGACTCCCAGGGTTTCAATGGCCGCTAGGATCGGGTCCATAATGCAGTTGAATATCAGGGGGCTTAGCGGGTCTCCCTGCTTCACACCCCTTTTTATCGCGATATTCACTGTTTTCTCTCCGCATTTGATGGCCGTTGTTATTAGGGATGTCAAACGATATGAAAAGTCATATCGATAATCTTGCCGAAATATAAATAATATCGCGATTAATCGCGATTATATCGTTGCCAAAAAATATCGCGACGATATGGCTTTTTTATAAATATCGCAATTAATCGTCAATAAGTTAATTTTATTAAATTTTGTGAATTTTTGTGTCATTGAGTGCTGGTTTATTGAGAGCGTGGTTGTGATAACAACTTTATATGCACAAGCAGTATGGCGAGACCGTCACCGCTCCCGCTCCCCCTCCCACCCCCACCCCCCAGGCCCGCCCACTCAACGTGACGGAGCTGCGAGCGGCTAGATGACAGCCGTGCCAGCTCGCCCGTAAACTAGTACGGACAGGCCCACTTTTATCACGCGCCAAGGTCGATGGCCTGTCATACACAGGGCGCTCGAACAACTTCAGAGTCATCAAGGAAACAAATGCGAAGGCCGTCTTGATACATCGAGAGAGAGTGATCGACGATGAAGAAAGATTTAACATGTGGTCTCTTTACATTTTTATCTCGTAAAATATAAGGCAGAATGAGTCATCGGTATGGGTGAGGGACGCATTGCTGCTGCCACAAAAACTTATCTCATAGCATAAACAAACAACCAGAAAATAAATCTTCACTCATAGCCTGTTGTGGGAAGGGGGGAGGGGGTCCTCATGTTACATAACGTATCACTTGGGTGCTCGCCAACAACTCACGCATCATCGAGGAGCTGCTGCTTATCTTTATTTGCTACCGAACAGGGTTTTACATTGATTGATTTATGTTATTGTTATGACAAAATATCATGTAGCATTAAGTTTTTTTTAAATTCCACATCGTTATCCGGGTGAAACTTAGCCTAACACATTCCTCAATCCTTACTTTTAAATTATTTACACTTTATAAATGTTGTTTAATAAAATGATTAAAAAAAACACGTGCACTTTAAAGTTTAAATTATGAAAAAACACGTGCACTTTGCTGGGGTTGACACTTGTTTTTTTTTGCGTTGACTTCGAATAGATAGTATTAGATTAGAAGCAGTTCATTTGTCGGTTTCTTCTTCTCTTTGATCATAAGCGAGCATGCTGTTTAGGAACATCAGGTCGCTGATGTGTTCCCCTGTCAGTCGGCTTCTGCTTTTAGTAGCGATCCTGCCCGCCTTGCTGAACATTCGCTCGCAAGGCACACTTGTACCTACAACGCACAAGTATTTCTTGGCAAGTTGAGCCAGGTGCGGATATGATTTACAGTTTATTTTCCACCACTGTAATGGGTCTGTTCCCTCCGCTGGTTTTGTGTGCTCTTTGTAAGCTTGGATCTCGTGGTCAAGCTTGTCTTCGGCAGGAATGTTCTCTTCGGAATCCGATTCTTCCTCAATGCCTCCACCTCGAGATCTTTTCGGGGTAGATCATCTACATCAAAGTCGTCAAAGTCCGAGTCGGGATGTCGGTCATTTACCCCTTCGTCTTCATTCCGTACAGCAACAGGTGTACTTAACAATGCGGCTTCTCTTTGTAGGCTTGCCCAGGTGAGCGTCTGTTCTGCAGGTTCCAAATACCTTACGGCCTTGTACCGGGGATGCAATGCAGCCACTTTGTTGAGGACTGGGCTCAATTCTGAGGATCTTCTCTGATTTACTCTTATTCGTTCCTTATCCCATATCGGCTCATACTCCCCAACATCATTGGCCGATTCGACTCGCGCCACATTAACGGTCAGTCGTGATAAGGCGTCTACATGAGAAATCTTCTTACCAGGACGATACTCGTATCTAAAGTCATACTCTGATAAAGTGACAGACTAATTGTTTTTGTCGACAAGACTGTTTTTCAGGTGTAAGCATACTTTTAAGAGATAGGTGATCGCCTACTAACAAGAAATGGCGTTCATATAGGTAAGGCCTAAAGTATTTAATTCCAAAAATAGCTCCTTAGCCTTCCCTCTGCCATACAGGATTCGTTCGTGCACGTAGCTTTATATGAGCCTGGGTCGTGTTCACAACCCTAATTGGCACAAGAGTTTTGCACATGTTTCCTTACACACTATTCTAGCTACATGTAGCCCATGTATCTTGAGATCTCTGGGTTCGAACAATAAATCTGTTGCCATACCATCGTGTGCACCTTCATTCTCTTTGTACAACCTTCCATACTGTTTACTCATAATTATGCATTCACTATTTGGTGGTAGGTTTTCAACTTGCACGGTCCTTACCTAAAGCGTTTTTAGTATATTCGCGTTAATTTGCTTTACCTTGTTAACAGGTGGTTTTATTATGCCCTGTCTATCTTACTTTACCCTCACTTTCATTTGTTTGTAAATAACTTCAGGTAGTCGTTTACCCTGAACCTCTACACAACTAATGCGTTCACTGTTATTTTCATTTCGACCGTCGGCAGTGCTAGGTTGCACTATTTGATCTCGTTTAATCTGATAACCACGATCATTAAGCATACCTTTCGTTAAACCATACCTATTATGCTTCTGTTCGCTCGTCTCAATGATTCCACAATCAGTTTGCATTTCGGATCGAAAATCTATCAACAGCTCGTCAAGCTTGACGGCCTGTAAATCCATGGTAAGTACATTACACTTACCTTGGATGGCGTCAAGCTTGTCCTGTTCCTTTTCTTGCCATGCACGATTTTTATCGGCAATGTGCTGGGTATAAACCTCATTATCAACATCGCCAGTATTGTGGCCAACACAAATATCACACTGGTTCTTTTTTGGGTTAAAGATGCCAGATTTATTTCGGTTAATACCTCATTGAATATTGTGCGGCACAAAAAAGGCTTTTCCTCTTGAGAACATTTAGTCTTATACACCTCATACAAATAGGATTTGGAAGGGATTAGTGTTTCTAAATATAGTTTGCTTGACGACTTGCGGCAGTAGTGAGAGGGTGGCTTCGGCAACGACTCGAAGAATGACCTAAGGACCTGTTTAAGTTGCTCTTTTGGCTCTTTTCTTATTACGAGAGTTTCACATTCCTTTACTTGCCACCATGCCGTGCTTGTGTTGCCCTAGCCAGTAACGCACACTCCACTCTTTTATACCACATATTTTTGGCAGACTGGCATCTTATCAGTATTGATTTGTAGGTGGTAGAAATAGGAGGATTTCCTCCTAGACTTTGGTCCAAACTTAGTTTTTGATGTTGTTGAGATATCAATCATACTAACAACGTAAACCTTACGTTGATCCCAACTTAGGTCGATCCAAAATTTATTAAAAATACCTATCCTATCCTCTTCCTCTTGGGCCATCAAATTCCAACCTGCAAACTTCTCGTGGTTTGGCACGTGATTGACTACCTCCCCGATGGCGACGACAATGACAACAAGGACGGATGATGACACAGACCGAGACGATCACGACGTGGGGGAACCTCTGCCCTCCCCATACGCTTGCGGTTGGTTCTAACCAGCACAGGCCTGTCCACCCCTTTTCCCCCCGCGTCATCCCTTACGTCTCTCCCTTCGTCTCGATTAGCCAAGTTGCATAAATATGAGACGTTAAGCAATTTCCAATCAATCAATTAAACTCTTTGCATTTCCTTACTTTGGATTTTGTGCACATTTTTTAGTTACATGTCAAACCAATGTTTCGTTCTGGACGATTGACGTCATGAACTACCTTCAGCAAATATTAAGAAACATAATTTTAATGAAAAAAAGTGATACCTTGGAGTTTGTTCTTTACTTCTCAGCCCACGGTTTGGCGTGAAGAAGCCATTGTTTAACGGCTACCTCGATCTCTTGCTCACTTGCACTCTTTGTTAGGTTGTTGCGTCTAACAGCATCTGAAAAAGGTAAATGAGAAATAACAAGTAAACGTATACATTTATATTTAGAAGCTAACCACTCAGAAAGCGGTAAACAGGCAGTGAATTGTTTTGCTGAAAGTGTCATCACTATCACTCTCTTCTATGATATCTGTGTCTTTCAGTTTCTTCTTTATAAAGAATTTACTAATTTTTGGAAGTTTATCTTGCTTTAATATTTTATCGGCCTTCAGTTTGCGCTTTTTTCGGACTTTTTTTATTCGACATTTTATAAAACCATAACAAATTACAAAGCTTACATTATTAACTATCTTGAATTTAAATATAACGACTAAACGCGCGTCGCGCACTTGAAAGTTCGAAGTACGTTTTACTGTGTTGATTTACACCTTACGATACGATTCATAACCCGCACTTACTTTCACTCTTACAACCTACAAGTCAGCATCAGCCATCCATTGGTGGATCCTTCGGTTCAGAGCCCATTGGTTCGGAGTACCCCCCCGAAAAAGCCACACTGACAGGGTACCCTCGGGTGATTACTCTCAGCACTTCTTCTTCATCAACAGGGCACACCCTCCATTCACCCTTAAACCAAATTAACAATGAAGACTACAAGTTTACAAGACACACATGGTACGGTATCTCATGTAGTTTAAAAAAGTATATTGAACTTACAGTTTCTACAGAGATGCTCCGTCTAGAATCTTTGAGTCTCCTGGGATGAATTCCTTTTTCAGTTCAAGGAACTGCTCCAAAAGGTCAGCTTGAGATTCCCCCTCCCCCTACATTCCATCCACAGTTGAAAGTTTGTTGCAAACCCCCGTGAAAGATTCACTCATCACTGTGGTATATGCACTTCCATATTCCCCGCCATACTGTGATGTTGGCGGTGTGCTTTACATCGAGATGGCAGTGACACCTGACAAGGGTGGGGGTAATGGGCGCCGTGTTGGATGCCTCTCACTAGCAGCATGATGTAGCTCTATTGGACAGTGCACATGGTCCCTATTCTGTCTTCTACAATAAACTATTTATCCCACTATATTGTGTTATGGTTATTACATGAAAACACCACAAAATGGCGACGAGGATGGGATTGAATTGTTGGAAGACGTCAGGTCAGTGAGTTAAGTAGTAATCCAAATATCACCTGTGCTAGGCTAGGCCTAGGGCCTGTTTTTGCCCAAGCTCTTCCTGTTGGGAACTATGGCTCCTCCTGTAACGGCCCAGCCTGTCTTTCTGGGTATGTGTGGCTCATGCCCAGAGCTGGTTAAAGAGGACCTAGAAGAGTGGTCAATTTTCAAAGAAAAAACTGGATTTTACTTTGTGGCCAACGGCATCGTGGACGATGACTGAAAGGCAATCCTGTTTGCCAACACAGGCGATATTGTCTACCGTAGTATACGAAAGCTTTGTAACCCTGCAACGGTGTCGTATCAACAGGCGATCGAGACCTTGGATGACCATTTCCGTCCCAAGACCAATGTCTGGGTTAGTCGCGCTGTCTTCAGTGGGCGTACGCAAAAGGCTGGCGAATGTTTCAAAGACTTTGTGGCCGAGCTGCGTCTGTTAGCCCAAGACTGTGACTTTGCCGGGATTTATTTCAGCAAATGCTGTTAGGCATGCGAGACATGCGTCTAAAAGAATCCTTGTTCAGCTCTGACGATCTTACGTGTACCAATAACCCGTCCTGGTTTACACCAGAGCCGATCATAATATTCGACCTTTGTCGTTTTGATGAAAACTCTACTTGTGATAGTGTATTCAAAATTAACTTAAGAAAGATTTTTTCCCCTGAAACTAATGGCGAGCTCTGGGTCGTCGTCGGGGAACTTTCCCTTCCCTTTGACTACCTCCCCGACGGCGACGACAATGACAACACGGACGGACGATGACACAGACGGAGACTACCACGACGTGGGGGAACCCCTGCCCTCCCCATAAGCTTGTGGTTGGTTCTGACCAGCACAGGCCTGTCCACCCCTTGTCCCCACGCGTCTCCCCTTACGTCCCTCCCTTCGTCACGATTAGCCAAGTTGCATAAATATGAGACGTTAAGCAATATCCAATCAAAAATTATTGACACAACTAGTGATGTTAATTTAAATGCTCGAACATTCTAAAACTTCATATTTGCATAATAAATGTCTTATTAGCACAATTAGACAATATTTTCAATGTATTTGAAATTGCAATATACGTCATGTATCTTCCACTACGAAGATCTTAAGTTCTTGCCTTTGACCTTTGTATTTGGCCTTGACTAGCGCATATCCTAATGGTTGTATAATATCATTTCTGTAGCTTTTGAATTTGATTTCAGTAGGTTGTAGTAGACGTTTTGAAAGCTTGCGGAAAGTTTGAAGGCTAACAACAGTGGCTGCACTGCCTGTATCTAATTCCATTTGTATCGGAGTCTCATCGATCTTTAAATGTAATGTAAAAGGCGGTTGTGTAACAATCCCGTCTGAATGTATAGTGTAAATACTCAGGGGCTCCTTACCCTTGTATGTATTATCCTCGTATGTAGGCCTACTATCTTCGTATGAACTATCCTCATAAGCATGCTTAGTATCTTCGTATGTACCCAATTGGTTAATCTTAGAATGCTACCCCCTATTGTAATTTGGATGCCTACTATCTTTGTAGACTATCAACATAAGCATGCTCAGTATCTTCGTTGCATCCATTGGTTAATCTTAGAATGCTTCCCCTATTGTAATTTGGAGGTGGTGTTGGGCCTGCTTGGTCGAAGTCTGTTCTACTCATGTATACCCCTGCTACATGTACTCGTTTATTGCAAATGTTACACAACAGATTCTTCACATAGCAATCCGGAGCCTTGTGGCCAACCTTCCCACATCTAAGACGCTTAATCCCTGTTGACCTGGGCGTAGGCCTAGACCTATTAATTTGTAGGCCTACTGCATTAATTACAACTGACTTGTGCAGTATTTCATGTGTGCCTAATGTGGCCCTTTCCATTGCTGAAGCAATTTCAATAGTCCTATCCAGGGAGGGATCATCTTCGTCAAAAAGACGATTGAGAGTTTAATATTTAAGCCACTGACAAACACATTCCTCAGCATTGTGTTGAGCATAGTTTCAGGGTATTTGCATGGTAATGCTAACTTCATCAATTCCGATGTATAAGTACTTATTGATTCATTTTCTCTTTGTTTCCCGTTTAGAAATGCATGTCTGCTAGGAATAACTAGAGGTTTCGGACTTAAATGCTGTAAGCAAGGTTTTTTTGATCTCCTTGAATGATTTATCCTTGAATGTGGCAGGGTACAAAAGACTCTTAAGCAACCTTGTTGGCCTTGTTGATTCTGGCGTTGATTCGCGGGTGTTCGCTTTGTCCATACCACTGATTGTATGTCCTATTAAAAATATCGATCTTTGGTTGGTTATCGCTCACTCGTCGATTGCGTCGGGGCCTACAGGGTAGGCTGAGACGCTTTGATTTTCTGTCCCCCACTGAAAGTCAGTTATATAACTGAGTGGGTTGACTCTAAATACAATTTTATTATTTATTTTATTTTGTAACCCAAATAAACTTGGACTAATAAGAGATATTAGTGTATTTACCCTTTTTGACTTGGGAATATTTTGCAAGTCCAGGAAGGCGCCTAGCCTATCGATGTAGTCCTCAAAGTTCTCAGAATGCTCATCGTGCTTGTCAAAATGGATGCCGGACACGCCCTAATCGCGCCTACTTTCATTTCGTTCATGACTCGCACTCGTAGTTAGTTTCTGTAGAATACCTGCCATCCGCTGCGGCAGCTCAGCATTTTGCTGCATTAACGCTTCCATTTTGAAAGATAATTATGTTTAGAAAAACACAAACTTTAATTACCCGGGACCGGTGTATGTACCGGTCCGTTTGGGCATAAGCTTAGGCCTGGGCCTAGGGCTCCGTCCCGTGCCTTTAGCGGTTGGGCCCCGGGCCTGTATAATTTACCCCCTACCGCTGCGCCATTCTTATGTACTAAAATAATTGAAATGTAAAAACGGGTTAAGTAATACAAATATTTTTTATAAGAATAGAAAAAGGGGGTAAAAGGGCTACATTTTCGGGTTTACAGGGTTCCCCCTAGCCCTGCCTGTCACTTAGTGTCGCCCCAACCTCAAAGTCGTCTGCTGGGAAACATCTGCTCCCGGCTCGGTGGCTCACCCTGCTGCCCAAAGCCTCGACCCCAAAGTTCGCCCAGAAGGCTTGGGGAATTTGGGAATGGGGGAAACGAACACAATTGGAAACCAAAAAAAAAAAATTTAAAAGGGGCCCCCACCAGGGAATCAGAATAAAGATTTGCCAAATTGGTAATTTTGACCTGGGTTTCCCTTTGGCCCAAAAAAACTCCCAAAAGGGAAAAAAAACATAGGGGCCCCAATCTTTATCCCCCCGGTGCCCTTTGGGGGGGGTTTTTTGACCCAAAAAAAAATTATTGGACATTTTTGGGACTTTACTCGACAGCCTTTTCTGAAATTTTTCTGTGTTTCCTTGCTGTTGTTTCGTTTTTAGGGCGCCTGTTTTGGGTAGCCCAAATTTAATTTTTTGAAATAGGAACCAAGTTTTTAAAACCCCCAGCATCGTTTGATAGCTGCAATTTCGGGTTAAAAAAATATTGTCTTTAATATCGGAATGCCCTCCCCTTTAATGGTAACTACATTTTACGTTTTAAAAAACGTAGCTGGTGGAATGTTATTATTATAAAAAATTATTATAAAAATTTTTAAAAGGGTTTTTAAAACTAAATTGCATAAAAAAAATTATCTTTAAAATTTTTAATTTTTATACAAAATGTTTAAATTTCGGGCAAATCATGGGTTTACACATTTTTAATTTTTAAAACGGGAGCTGTGTGGAATGTTTACTATTATAAAAATTAAAATTTTATAATTTTTAAATTTTTTTCAAACTAAATTGCATAAAAAAATTTCCCATTTGTTTATAAAAAAAGTTTTTAAAAAATTTCTGCTAATAAAAAAAAAAAACATCCCTCATTTTTGTTTTCGCCGTCCACATTTTGGGTTTTGTCACCTTGCCACCTTATCGCAAAACAAAATATTTGTTAATAAACAGGATATGTTTTTTTAAATTATTTTTAGCTGCAGTCTCTTTGTAAAAAAGAGGTTTTGGTAGATGTTGTTAAAAATTATTGTAAAAAAAGGTGTCCTTTATTATTTTAAAACAAGATTTTTCTTCTAAATTTTGGAGTTAAAATTTAAAAAACTTGTTCCCTTAGAGAGGAGAAACTTTTTCCCATAGAAATCGAAAGCCCCCCCAAAAAGGGTTTTCCCCTACACGTTTTTTCCCTTCCTCAGTCCTGCCTTTTTGGGGCGAGACAGTCTAAACAAGTATGACAAAGGGGAGGAAATGTAAAAGCCCCCTTTTATTTAAAAGGGAGAACTCAATTTTCAGAAAAGGGCGGGGTAAGCGAGAAGACTATCGTTTGGGAAAATCAAGGTAGGGGCTTTTCTCAAGTCCCCACACTGGCCGACTGGAATGGCATGGCAAACAATTTAAAAAGGGGTTTCCCAAAACCCAAAAAACCAAAAGATTTGTGTTTTAGTCGGGGGGGAAAAGAGGTAATTATGGCGTAATTATCTCGGGGGTTTCATGAGGGAAAATTTTTTAAAAAACCCTGTATGAGATCAAAAACATTAATACTTCGCAAATAGGTCTACGGGGCAAAGATTTCCCAAATAACATTTGCATTAAAAGCCTTTCCCCCTAAAAAACTCTTCATGCTACTGTTTAATGGAACGTTATGTTAAGAGTTTTTGGTCCCCTTTGCAAACAGAAAACCGCGAACTCGAGGACCTAACAATAATAAAAAATTTACAACCCCCAAAAACACGACAATACCACAGCTTTGTGAAACCCGGGTTTTGGGTAAAACCCTGCGCTTTTTAAAGGGACTGGGTTATGGGGCCTGGTCCGAGAAGCTTTCTCCGCGCTGCAGAATTTGGGACCTTTCCGGAAAAACGTTGAGCTTTGGGAATAAAACTTATGAAAGATGATAGTGAAAACCATTCTCGCCTTTCGGGCCGATCCCCACCCTGCGTAATAGGGGGAGCTCCTTTTGTACCGGGGCCTCGGGATGATCCTGTACGGCTCTTTTCATTGGGGGTTTGAAGGAACCCTTTTGTGTCGCTTGACCTAAACCCTCCCTTGCACGTCCCCAGACAGTTGCAAGGGCGGGCTATGGGGCGACCCCCTTTAAGGGGTTAAACCCCCTTTTGATATTTATTTAAATCCCCCGGGGTTTTGCTGGGCCCAAAAAAAGTTTCCTAGGGATTTTAAAATTTTTCCCAAAACTTGTAAAAAAAGCTTACATGGACGTTCCAACAGTCTAGTTTTTAAAAAATTTTGACTTGATAAACCCAGAAAAAATTCACAATATAGTAAATTTTTGGAAATTTTTAAAAAAAATTGAAATTCGTAAAAACAAATTTTATTTTTTATAAAATTTTTTCAAAAAAAATTTTTAGGAAGGGTGTTACTATAGAAACCTTATTTCCACTTCTTGAGATATGTTAAAAATTTTTCTACCCAAACGGGGGATGTCATTCAGCCGAGAAAAAACAGGAAAAATTGCCAAAAAAAAGGGTGTGGTGAACCCCTTTTAAAGGGAAAAAAAGGGAACACTCGCGCTAGAGGGGGACAACTTTCCTGGGATCGTTTTGAGGGAGAAAAAACCACGTGGGGGGGGAAAAGTATTTTTAAAAGGATGCTGGGGAGATATAGTCATTTAAAGGGTTTTTTCAAGTTTGAACGGGGGGGAACTTTGACGAGATCTTTCCGGGTCATACCAAAAGTACTTACCTGGTTTTTGAGGAGTTTGGGAAATGTTTTTCCCCGTGAAAGGATAAAAGCCGTTCCCACAAATAAAAAATAAAAAATGCGGGAGCTGAAGTTTAAAATACGAAGATATATCCTTTTAAATTGGGGGTAGGGGTGGGGGGCGAAGTTCCTGTTGATTTGTGAAGAACAAATGGTGACACGGAAATTTTTCCATGAAGCAAGTTTTTTTTATGGGGGTATGGTTATTTCCCCCAAAGAAGAAGCTTACTTTTAATCTTTAAAAAACCCCCACAAAAATTTTTTCAAAAATTTTCATTTTTTTAAAAATTTGTTTGTATTTTAAAAAATATAAATTATTAAATCTCCAATAAAAAAATGTAATAGGGCCTTTTACGAATTTTATACAAAAAAATGTTGAGACATCAAATTTCCCCAAACTGAAACCCTTTTCTCGGGGTTTTGGCCCCGTGATTAGGGGAGTTTTTCTTCCTAAAAAGTAATGGCGAACTCGGGGTCGTCGTCGGGGAAACTTTTCCCTTTGGGGTTTTTTTCCCCTGATATGAATATTTTATATTTTAAAGGGAAAACCCAAATTTACAATTGGGTTTTGGGTTTGGGGAACCCAGCGTCAATGGCGATTTTTTTGGAGGAAAGCACATCCCTTAATTTTTCCCAGTCCTCCCCTTTGGGTTGAAATTTCAAAACGGGGGTGCTTCAAAAAACCACCCAAACGAGTTTTTCATCACCCCCAAAACACCGCTATAGCAGCAACGCGAACGGCAGTGTGGGGTGGTTTTTAAGTGCCCCTTTCTCTGATCCAGGCTGTGCATTAGGAGGGCAGCATCATCCAGGGCTCTTTTGGCATATCCAGAATCCCCTATAAACAATAGAAAATAATTATTTGGTTTTTTTCCTGGAACTGAATGCAGGGCCCTTTCTTTGAAAACAAAGTTGTAATGTAGTTGAAAAAAAATTTGGTTAGAAAAAAAAAAAAACAAGGTTTCACTATAAATTTTAAAAAAAAAACAACTGACACATTAGCAAAATTTAATAAAAAAATAATTATGTGTGAAAAGGCAGTTATTTCATCTTACTTACACCCCGAACATTTTTTGGGGAAAAATATTTTCTTTTTACATACGTCTTTTTGGTGTTCTTTTGGGCCACTAAGGAAAAACGTTTCCCGCTCCCCGTCGGAGGGGGGGGTGCCGGACTCATGCTCCCTCGTGTCGGTGCTCAAATTTCGAGTGTCGGACGGGCCGGCCCTTTTTATTTTGAACAAATTAGGTCCCTTAAAGGGGCCCAAATTGGGCCCCGGGAATATTGTGGAAATGGAATCAACGCCCCCCAAAAACCCCAAATTCCTGTTAAAAAGAATCTAAAAAAATTTAAAAACAGATTTTGTTTTACCCCAGGGGATAAGTATGGGGACAGGAGTAAAAAAACTCGGGCCTAAATATCTTAGGATTAGGGAAATTTAAAATCGGGTAATTTGAATTTTTTTTGCAGTTTTGTTAACTTTGTAAGGGCAAAAAACCCCATGGGTTACATTAGCCTTGCAAAGGGTATAATTTTAAAATAACTTTAACATGTACTTTTGGCATATCCCCCCCTTTTTACGAGCAACGATTTACCCTTTTTATATCCCACTATCATGCATTTCTGTCAGCACCCCGGCAACATAGACCCCCCAGGGGGGGGGTTTCACAATTTGGGGTAATTTCAAAATCAGCGGGTTTTGATTTCCCAGTTGCCCCCCAAGGGTAAGTATGTGGGTTCATGAAAAAACTGAACAGATCCGATGCCCAAAAAATTCCTGTAGTCTTTACAAACCGCATTTTTTTTCCCGGCCAAAGAGTATCCAAGTGCGGGGCCCCGATCGCGGCTGGTCCCTCTTATATTTCTCAAAACCCAAAACCCAACGGGCTCTATTCCCCCCCTTTAAAAAACTTCCCCATCTGATCCCCCCAACCAAAAATCATCTGAAAACATCACCCTAAGAACTACCCCTACTTTCCCATAAAACCCCCCTTTAAAAAGTGTATGTCCCTCCTCCCTTTAAAATTTAATTTTTTACGAGAAAAAAAACCACCTACATTTCCCTTTGGTTTATTTATTTTTCAAATAAAATTTTGTAGTCAAAAGGCTAAAATTAGAGCTACAAGAAAAACCCAAAAAAATGGGTAGTTTCTTTCAATGAAATTATCTGCACCCAAACCCAAAATTTCAAGTAAGAATTTTAAAAAAAAAAAAACTTTTTAAAAAAAAGGTGGTTTTTTTGGGACAAAATCAATTTTTTAAATACGGGATATTTTCGGGGGAAAAACCTTTGTTTGGCAAGCCTGGGCGGGAAATTTAAAAGGAAAGGGGCCCTCGCCAGGTACGGGACAAGTTAGCCAAGTTCCAGATGGGGTCAAATCATAGTAAAGTCCAACTTTTTTGGGAGTAAGTTTTTTTTTATTTTAAACTATTTTTGTATTTGCGGGACATTATTAATTCGACGGGCCTTCAAATCCCAACTCGCAACCTTTCGGGGGTTTTGGCCCGTGATTAGGGGATTTTTTTCTCCCTGAAACTATAGGCGAGTTTGGGTCGTGTGGGGGAGTTTTCCCCCTTTCCCCTTTGGGAATACCTCCCCCGACGGCCGACAATGACAACACGGACGGTTTGGGGACAAGACGGAGACGACCAGGGGACGTGGGAAAAACCCTTGCCCTCCCCATACGCTTGGGGTTTGGTTCCCGGGACCAGCACAGGGGGGGCCCAAACCCCTTGCCCCCCCGCGTCATCCCTTACGTCCCTCCCTTCGTCTCGATTAGCCAAGTTCCCAAAATATGAAGACGTTAATTTAATACCCCAATCAATTTTTTAATTTACGACCATGCATGTTTGTATGTTCGGGTGAAACACGTATCTATGGACAAACTTTTGATTTTTGAAATCAGGGGGGTATCAAAAACGCGATAAAATCTAAACAACAGGCCCCCCAAAATTTTAATAATTTTTCCTGCGTACTTAAAATTAAAAAGATGATAGAAAAGATGGAAGAAGCTTATTATTTGTATTTTTAAAATTTTTAATCATTATACAAGATGGTGTAAACGTTCTAATTCAAAACAGGGCCATTTACAGACGGTAAATTTTCAAGGTTCGTTTTATTTTTTGAGATAGTGTTGGTTTCAATAAAAAAAAACCCAAGGGAATTTAAAGGGATTAAAAGCAACCCAAAAGGGTTGGTCAGGCTAAAAATTAAAGTTTATTTCCCTTCTAAAGAAACCCTTTAATAATTTTAATATGTAAAAAATGCCCTAAAACCCAAAAAACTAACAAAATATTATTTATGTAAAAATTATCGAAAAAATATTTTTTTTTTAATTTGTACCGCACTTTTATGGTTTTATACACTCTTATCCGAGAGGGGTTCGTGGAGGGCGACTTTTCCTGGAGGTTACATTTAAACCCCCATCACTTTGGGTTTGGTTTTTCCCCTTGGCCGATGATCTAAAAAAAATAATGAACCCCAATTCCCAAAAATTTTTAAAAAATTAATAAAACGTATTACCCAACTAAATTTTCTATCGGGAAAAAACATAGTAATATTTTCCCTGACTTTTTTTTAAAATTTCCATGATACCCTTTTCATATTTCCCCCTACAAACCCCTCAAAAATATTTTGGGTTTGGGGATTGAGGAACATTGCGAAGCAAAGAAATATATTGAAAATATATCACTTTTCGCCATAGTCACTGAAAAAAAAAACCCCGTTTGCATTAATTTTTTAAGTATAAAGTTAAAAAAAATAAATTTTCGACTTAAAAAATATCGTTTTCTAAATGGCATTGTTCCCCCTTTTTGCTGGTCGGGTATTCTATTTCCCTAACATGGGCTCCGGGTTTTTTCAATTTTTTTTGGGCACTCGTTTTGTCACTCAAAATAAATTTTCGACCCCTTTGTTTTAAGGGGTACAGTAAGAAAAAAATTTTGCGAAATAGCATGCATTGTCGAGTAAATTAAAGGGGTAAACTTTCAAGAAATAATTTGCCAAACATAACCACAACTTTTTTTTTTAACACAAGGTTTTTTTGTTTTTTTCAAAATGTTTTTAAATTTTTTAAGCACCTTCGGGTTTCCTTCTTTCCCGAGAAAAAAAATACCAGTTCGCTCCCCCTATTTTTAGCCTGTTTAAAAGTTTTTTTAAATATAAATTTGGTTTTTCCTCTATGGGTTTTTATCTTGTATTTCCTAAATAATGAAAAATTGGAAATAGGGAAATTCCCCTAATCTTTTAAATTTTCGTAAACTTACCCTCTTTTAAAAATTATTTTTTTAAATAGTTTTCAAAAAACCCAAATCAAACCCCCAATTTTTTTTTCTGTCACCCCAAAAAACTCGATTTAATGGAGGAAAAACAAATTTTTGCCAGTTTCTTTCGGTTTGGGTTTTAAAGTAACAAAGGGAAAAATGGGACGTTTATAATAAACAGACCCCTTTTATACATTTGCAGGGCTTGGAGTGGGGGTTTTTTGAAAAGAAGGGGAAAAATTCCCAATAAATGGGGAATTATTTGAGACTGGGGAAGTTTATAAACCCCAAAGATATAACCCTGTATTTTCCCCGTTTTCTATTTTTTTTCACTTACTGCATTTTACTTCATTCCATATGCTACGAAAAAAATAAAATGGGAAATTTAAATTTTTGTTACAAAATCAATATTTCATTTTAAAGTTGAATTCCCATGAGAAAAACATGGGGACAATTTCCCCTTTTTGCCTCGTGGGCCTTGGAGGATTTTGATAAAAAAAAAAAGTGACCCCTTATTTAGTACTCGAAAAGCCTTTTTGGGAAATTTTATATTTTTTTGTAATTTGGGGGAAGGAGTTTGGTTTAAAATATGGATTTCCCAGAAAGGGGGTGTGATTTTGGGAAAGCATATTTTTGCGTGTTGAGGGTTTTTTTGGGGACAGTGTCAAGACACGATTTTTATAAAGGGGGCAAATTTTTGATTGGTTCCCATGCTCTAGTATTATGGGGACCCAAAAAAAAAAGCAGGTTTAAAATTAAAACCCATTTGGAAATTTTCCAAAACACCCCCAAATTTTCCCAATTTCCCGGATCAAAAAAAATTAAAAAAAATTCCCTTGTTAAATCAAAAGTTAAAAGATTTTAATTATTTTTAAAAGGTCATTTAAAATGTAGTATTTTGCATAGATCACGTGGTTTAAAAATAATTTTTTTTGGGTTTTTGGGCCCTTTAATAAAAACTTTTACATATTAAATCCTTTACGGCACACCCAATTGGGGGGGGTTGGGGGAGATGGCCACCCAAAAAAGGCCCAAGCAGGGAAATTTTTTTTGAGGATTGGATAATTTTAAACCCGATTATTCTTGATATACATTATTATTTTTTTTATTGTAGGCAACCCTTCCCCCCCCTGTTACCAAAAAAATGAAATTAAAATTTTCAGCTCCACGTTTCGTAATGTTCATAAACATTTTGTATATGGATGTCGAAATCGTAGAACCCATGCAATCGCATATGTTACAGACAATAAAAATTAAATTTTTATAAACGAGTGGGGGTGGGGGGGGGGGAGTTTCCCCCCCCTTTTTCCCCTCGTTTTTACGCCCCTGTGAACCCGGGGCTAAACGCTCAAATGAAGTAATTTTTTTGCTTTTTTATTTTTTTTCCCCAATACAAGAGTTCGAAAAAAAAAAAATTTTTGTTTGAGCTTTTTAAAAACCATTTTTGAACATTCAGGCATTTGTTTAAAAAAAAAATACCCAAACAGTCAGACCCCCAAAGGCTATATTGGGTTGGGGGGTCATTTCCCTTTAAGGGGCTTTTTTACCCAAAAAACCCGGGTTTCCCCAAAAAGTTAAGTTTAAAATTTTCTTCTTTTAAATTTAACCCAAAGTTGTTAAAAAATGTTTAAAGGTTTTCCCCACTTTGGGTATTTGCATTTATAGTTATAAAAAAAATAATAAATAAATTTTTTTTAGAGTCTGCCCAAATCAGTTTATAACTGATTTTTAGGGGGGGGGGGCTTTAAATCAAAGCGACCAAAACCAACCCCGCAGGCCCGGGGCGCAATCGACGAGGGAGCGATAACCCAAATAAAGATCGATATTTTTAATAGGAAAATTTGCAACGTGGGATGGGCAGTGCGAACACCGCGAATCAACGCCCGAATTTAACAAAGGGCCCATTTAAAAACAAAAATTTGAAAAATTTTTTTATGGGCTTCGTTGCTAGGGGCGGCTTTCCAAAAACACCCTTTTCAAACTCCTAAGAAAAGGGAAATGATGGGGCTTTTAGTCCAAATCAGAAGTTTAAAAAAATTTTGGGCTTTAGCGGGAATCGAACCCCGGGCCTTTTGCCCTTGGGGGAAACAGATACGCTAAAAAACAAGGGCCAAAGAGCCATTTCTTTAACAAAATATGTACATGTCCAGTTGTAAGTGATCTCCAGTGGGGGACAAATTTCCCTTCCTACATGACGTATGGGGAAGCTTGGAAAAATTTCCCACCAGTTATGTATGAAAATTTCATTTTTTTTTTACCAAGAATAGTTTTGGTAATTTAGAAAGTTTATTTTTTGGGATTTAAAATTATCTTTATTTTTTACTTTGGGTAATTTCTTCTAAAGGGTTAAAGTTTCCAGCCAAGTTGCATTTAAAAATGAGACGTTAAAAACCCAAAATCCAATCCCCCCAGCGCTACTTTTCAGAAAAAGGGAAAGTGTTAAAAGAAACTTATCCCTATCCCTCGGGCCAAATTTCATCATCAGATGGCTAACAGGGCATTGGAATTTTTGTTTCCCCAATTGTCCCCAAAAAAGATAGGCCCTCCGGTTAAATTTCACCCCCCCTCTTGACCCTTTGAATTTAAAAAAAAATATTTTTAAGCAATCTTTTTGCTAAAACACCTTTTTAACACGGATTGAAAAAAAATAGGTTTTTTTTCAAATCAAACAATTAGCCCAAAAGTAGAGCAGCAATGTTGGAAAAACCCCCCCCGAAAAAGCCCAAAAAGGGCGTTTTTAGTTTTTTCTAAAAAATACTAATGTCTGAAAAAATTTTTCAGACATTTTTTTTAGCTGCCCCAGTGTTTGGACGTTGGGGGACAGTGGTCTTAAATACTGCCTTAGTGTTTTTATGAATTTTGTTACTATTGAAAAAAGTCAAAAAGGCCCTCAACCTCACAATAAAGGGGGCTGTATGGGAAAACCCTATGAGGCATTTTACCCAAAAAAACTTTGGGGCAATTTACCGCCCGCCAAACTGAATGAAAGATATGAATGATGATAAATTTTAGCTGCCCGACAAACTCTCATTGGAGGAAAAGGGGGTTAAAATTTGATGGTTTTTTGTTATTTTTTAGTTAGTTTTTCTTTACTCGAGGGGAAACCGGAACATTGGGTTTGCATTTTTTTTAAGGGATAATTCTTTCCCAAAAGTACAAAAGCACAAAATTGGGGCCCTTTGACAAACCCCCCCATGCTGGGAAATGAAAAGGGAGGTTAAAAGATTTTTGGGGGCCCGGGAGGTTTTTAGCCCGCTCCCCCGTCACCACTTTTGGGGCACTGGTGTTACGAGCGGGATGTTTCCCGCGATCGGGGAAAAATTTCCTTCTGATAGATTTCTTTATTAAGGGACGGGAGTGGCGGCGTAGTTCATCTGCGCAAGCTTTTATTTTTGAAAAAAGGGTTTTTATCTGTGCCCGGGTGATTTTTCCCGTCTCTAGATTGCGAAGCTTCCCAAATGAGTCACACAGAAAATACAGAAAAAAAACCGGGGAAAACGAGTCTGTTTACTTTTGTTTAATAAAAGGAATCGGTAAAGGTTTATCTTTTGGCTTGAAAACTGATGTTTAAATAAAGCAGCGAACAAAATTTCACGAAGGGCAGGTGTCTGTGTACTTTATCACCCCCAAATTTAAATTTCAGCTGGGAAAACGCCCTGGAACGTACTTTTTTTCCTAAAAAAAATTTTCCCAAAAAAAATTAGGAAACAATTGAAAAACGAGCTTTCCACGTTCCCTTTTGTAGTCACGAATTTTCGCAATTGAAAGGGGTTTTTAAATCAGCCTTTTTTAACTGATTTCCCAAAAAATCCCACCCTAAGTTTTTGAAAACCCTTTTCCCCCTACGTTGGGGCCCCGGACTTTTTCCTGCAGAACGTTAATGAGTTCCACGTCATACCAAGTGGGGGAAAAAGAAAGGGGTTAAAAAATTAAAAATTTTGGCTACCCAGCAAGAAAGCTTTTTGGGGCAGGTCGTTTAAAAAACAAAAAAATCTCATTTACGTTGTTTCACCCTTTCCCTTTGTTCCACAGGGCAAAGCAAAAGTCCCAGATTTTAGGGGCCCGGGAAGGGTTTTGCCCTTTTCCAAATTTTTAAAATTTTTTTCGGTGGGTGTTTATGAGAAACCCTTTTAAAGCCCGCATGTTATATCCAGTTGAGGGCCAAGTGGCAGGGGTTTCCCGGAGAAATGATGGACTTGGGCGTGACCCAAAGTCATTGGGGGGTGATAGGGACAAAAATCTAGCACATTGCCGTGACGCGTAGGAAAAACAGTTGATTTTATATCCAAATTTTCCCTGATGATTTCCATGAAGCTTTGAAGTCCCCTGGGGAGGGGGGGGCCGATGGGTTGGGTACAAAAACATTGGAAGTGTCACTTTACTGCCAGCTGATGCCCCGGGGAATTTTTAAAAAACACCAAAAAGCAGGAAAAAATCAGATGGGCGTAGGGTTTACTGCAATCTAGATTAAAAGATTTATGTAGTTCGTCTAGTACTTTAAATGGGAAAGGGGGACGGGGGAAGGGACCCCGCCCCCCGCCTACGTTTTAAAACTCAGGCCTGATTTAAAAAGACCTCCGCCCAGTGATTTTAGTCTGTTCAAAAAAATATGTTTACGTCCGGTTTTTAAGATTAAAAGGTTTGAGCAATTAGAAAAACCTCCTCCCTTTTTAGCAGCAAACGGGGGGGAAAAAGTATTTTGGGCGTCTGTAAACCGTGAAATTTTCGTTTTAAAACCCCCTTTCTATCGGCTGTGGTTTCGTTCGCCCTGTTTTTGTCACACAAAATTTTAAATTTTATGTTCGCATGTCAGAGAAAGAAGTTAAACTCCGACAGCTTTTTTTTCCCGAATGCTTTTGACATGCCAATTACGCACGCATACCGGGCAAAAAACAAATTTGTGTTATAAAAATTGTTGCGTAAATCTTGATGAAATGAGGAAAAAATCGTGCAGGGCAACGATCTTATAAAACCAAAAAAAATGAAAAACGGGCGTTTGGCCCGTTTCCCCCAAAGGGGGTTTATATGCAGCCCCGTTTGCTGTCCTTGGGTCGAGGGCAACCCCCCGCACTCGCAATTTAAAAATTGAAAAAGTTTTTGTGAGGCATTTTTCTAGTTAAGAGTGTTTGACAAAACGCTTTAAAAGCCATTAAAAGCCAAAATGTAGGCAACAGGGTTTTTCCAAAATTGGGACTTAAGACTTCAAAAATTTAATACCATGGATTGAGTTGCGATAAAAGGGGTTCTCCCCAGTGGGGCCTAATTCCTCAAAAACCTTTTAAAAAAAGGGGGGCTTATTAACTGTAAAATTTTTTACTTTTAAACACAGTGGGGAATAATACCCCAGTCGCTAAAAGTTAACTATATATTATAAACTTCAAGTAAATTATTTTGTTTTCGGGGTACAAGAGCAGCATGAGCCATGGGGATTTTCGTGTACAGAAAACCCCTTTACTTTTCTATCCTGGTACGATTTACACGCCCATAACCCCAGGGGTTTTGTGGTTTCAAAATGTTTGAATTAGACTTGGGAAACCCTTTTTTTTATCCCGGGCGTTTTTCCAATTTTGATCCAAACGGGAATTGTACTTGGGCCCCCCCATTTCCAGGGACATTTAGAAGTTTTTATTTTTTTGGGCCCATCACTCCATTTTGCGAAAAAATCTAGGGTCCAGGCAGGGGCCCTAGGAACGGGGGGGGAAAGGGGGGGGAAATTTCCCCCCGGAAACCCCCTTTGGGGGGGGGGCAAGGGGGGGTATGGGTGGCAAGCTTTAAATTTTTAGTTGGGTTTGGGGGATTTTAGGATTTTTTTCTACAGTCAGGCTTGCAAAAAAGGAAGGTTTTTGTTAACAAATTTTTTAAAAAGATTTTTTTTAAAAGACGTGATTTTCGAGACTAGACCCAAACCAATTTTGATTTTAAAATAATATTCTTTATTTTTTTGTGCAGTGTTTTCCCCTCCCAAGCAAACGTAACCGATTTTAGGCCCAGGTAATCAATTCCATTGAATTTTTAGCTTCAAAAAAGTGACCCTTATTAAAAATTTTAAAATTTGCCTGGAAAAATTGTTTTAGGCCCCCTAAAAAAGGGCAAACCTTTTTAAAAAAAAAATTTGCCCACCCCGAAAAAAACCTCCCGGGGGCTGAGGCTTCACCCTGGGTCCCGGTTTGCCCCCCCAACCTCGTATAGTCAACTTTTGTGGAACCCCCCCCTAAAAAAGTAGTTCCCCACGCCACGGGTTTCCCGGGGAAATTTTTAAAGAGGTTTTTAAAAGTCTGTGAATGTCTTTTTAAAGACCCCCTTTTAGCTGTAGCTGAAAGGGTTTCTTACTATTTTATCCCGACCCGCTTTTTTACCGGGATTGTTTGTTTCATTTTCAGAATCACTTAAATTAGAAAAATAAAATTTTTTTTCATAATTTTGTCCCGTTTAAAATTTTTTTGGTTCAGTGTTCATCGTTTAAAACGCACATTGTGGCATTCGCAAATTTTTCGTTTATAACAACACTTTACCCCACTTGGGAAAAAAAGTAGAAGTGCTTAATAGCTTGACCTTTTGTTAGGGAATTTCGAATTTAAAACGAGTCCCCAAAAGGGAAATTGAACACGTCCCTTACCATCCTTGTTTAACCGACAGCCCAAACCCCAAAGAGCCTTCATAATAAACAAACCGGGGGGCCGGGTTTCAACTGGGTAATGCAGCACTTTTAGGGAAAAATAGTTGCTTACATTATTTTTTTAATTAAAATTTTGGGCCCCCATTATTTTTAAGAAAGTTTGCAAAATGAGCTTCTGCAGATATGGTTTTCCCTTTCCCCCATGGTCTTTATTTTGAGGAAAGTGTGGGCAGTTTCAAATTTTGTCGATTTAAGGGGCTATAAAATTCGTTTTTTGAAGAGAAAATTCTTCTTGGAAAAAAAAAGTTTAAAAAAAAAAATTTTCCCAAAGGGGGAAAATACAGTGGGGAAAAAGGGCCATTTTATGGAAATATGATTTGGGAAAGGGGTTGAAAACAGATTTTTGGATAGTTTGGGGGGCCCTTCCCAAAAACCAACTTTGACACCTTCCCCGCGGGTTTTGGGCCCCCGGGGAAAAGGGGGGTTCCACTCCTTTAAACTAATGGGGGAGCTTGGGTCCCTCGTCGGGGGAAAAAAAAAAAAAAACCCCCCCCCTTTGACTACCCCCCCGACGGCGGGCGACCCAAAAAAAAAAACACGGACGGATAATGACACTGAAAGGAGACGACCACGACGTGGGGAACCCCCCGGGCCCCCCCCAATTTTTGCTTGGGGTGGGTTGTGACCCGGGAAAAGGCCTTGGGCCGTGTCCACCCCCTTTTCCCCCCCCCCGCACCCCTTTGTCTTCCCCCCGTCTCGATTAGCCTAGTTGCAAAAAATATGAGCCCCTTTTAAGGGAATATCCCAAACAATCTTAAATTTTGGGGAAGGGTTTTCTTTTTTCATAGTGGGACCGCGTAGTTGGGTACGGCTACCCCTAGTTCTTCTGTGAGAAGGTCAACACCAGTATTTATAGGAACCATGTGTTTGGCAATGGACTTTACTATCTGATTTGTGACAGATGTTGCTCTAGGATATTTTTGTCATTTGACATTTTGTCTTTTGCTGGATAGTAGTCGCCAATTTTTGGCTGGGCCTTCCACATAGGCAGTACATTTTGATTAGTACTGAGATTGGTTGTGTTTCAAAGACACCAGTGTCCATTAAAATATCTTCAATGCCTGATTCTTGACTAAAGAAACCAATGCAGAGTAGAGTAGAGTAGATCTTTATTCATTAAGAATTATACATGGTACAAGTATGATGTCACAGACGGTGACGACCACGACGTGGGGGAACCCCTGCCCTCCCCATACGCATGTGGCTGGTTCTGACCAGCACAGGCCTGTCCACCCCTTGTCCCCCCGCGTCACCCCTTCCGTCCCTCCCTTCGTCTCGATTAGCCAAGCTGCATAAATGAGACGTTAAGCAATATCCAATCAATCAATCAATCTAAAGGATGGCACTCCACTATATTAATGGCAGCTGTAGATTACAGTTACAGGTATGCTATGCTATAAGTAAGGCTAACTCTCAATTAATTATGTATATATAATGTATCAAATTAGGGTTGTGGGCCTAGGCCTATAAAATATATGTACGGATCTGACTTTTTCCTTCCTCTTTCCCTAGGTTTACATACACCAATATTGGCTACCCAGGAAAAGTGAAAGACGCCGGTGTTTTCCAAGCATGTTCTTTGAATAGTCGAATTGCAGATAACCTGTTTGACGAAAAGTATCACATCATCGGCGATGGTGCTTTTCCACTGTCCAAATATCTCATCTTCCACAAAACATAGAACATTACAACTACAGACTGTCGAGGGCTCGTGTTGTGGTCGAATGTGCATTTGGCAGACTAAAAGGTAGATGGAGAGTGCTTCTTAAGCAATGTGACACACAATTTGAAAAAAGCCTGCCCTCCCTATACGCTTGTGGCTGGTTCTGACAAGCACAGGCTTGTCCGCCCCTTGTCCCCCCACGTCACCCCTTACGTCTCTCCCTTCGTCTCGATTAGCCAAGTTGCATAAATAGGAGACGTTAAGCAATATACAATCCATCAATCAATCAACCAATATTGGTGTGTTGTAGGCCTAGGCCCTAGGCCTTTATGCATGTTGTTTCTCCTAGCCTAGATCCTAGCCCTTCGTCATGAAGACATCAAACAGGTAGGCCTATACCTGAATGTTATAAAATATAAATTAGTCTAACATGGGTAAGTGTTACTTACTGTGGCATTTAAGTATTGCTGCTGTCAAAGCTATCGTCCTCGTCGTCGTCCAATGTGTCCACAAGTGTGTGCGGGTTGGCTGTAGGTCTGGGACCGAATACAACATTCATATCTTCCCAAAAGGTCCAGGAGGGGGTAGGATCTCTGGACCTTAGTTCCCGTTTTATGTCGAAGAACTTCTTTTTCAAGTTGCCCATTCGATCCTTGCATTGTTGGTGCGTTCTTGAATATTTTCCGCCGCTGCACGTGCTTGGCTGAGATGCTATTTCCTTCCATATTTTGGCATGGCTTTTCTTCTGGCTTTTAAATTTATTTTGTATTTCAGGCTGGCCAAGAATTTTGATAAGGAGTGACGTTTCCTCGTCGGAAAATGCAGCCATTATTAACTTACTTAAAACAAACTGAACAACTCTGAATTTATTATGTCCTTCGTTGCTAGGACGGCTCCAAAGTCACCGTTTACAAACTCCTAAGACACGAATTGATGGACTTGAGTTCAAATCAGAAGTTAAAAAACTTCTTACTTTGGCGGGAATCGAACCCTGGACCTTCTGCATTGGAAGCAGATACGCTAACAACAAGAACAACGAGCCACACTCTATGGTAAGGTTGTCTATGCTGGTTCGAGGCTCAAATTAAAAACAAGTCTTTGTCCAAAGAAAAAACACACTTCTACGTGTTTTGTCCTCTGAAACAACTCGTGTACCACAACCTTGAGACATTCCTCTTCTGCACACTAGTGTCATCGTCCCAGGGTCTGAGGTGCTTGCCGGCAGACACCTTGTACAGACTCGCAGCTTTCTTGCTCTGGGTTGATTCATGCTAGAAACAGTGGGCGGCTAAGATAAACACAATGCACAGTGCGATAGATAATTGCAGCTTGGTGTAATAGTGTTGTAGAGTACATGTTAGCAGAATGAATGATTCGAACTCGCTTTGCTTCAATGTGAGAATCTTACCAGAAACAACTTGGGTTTTGATGAGGGTTCCACTACAAATCTGTATTGTAGTTCCAGTGCCAGGCAGCACCTCGTATATCCCGACATGCCAGGGGAACTCGACTATCTTCCCGGCCTGGCCCCGGAGCTAAACGTCTGGCCGTCGTGTTTTCTTACGCGTAGGACGAGTATGACACAAGCCTGTTTTCATTCACTAGGCCATTTGCATATGTGCTGGTACATATGTTATTGGTTTACTAGGCATACTACTATACTACTAATGTTCAGTTTTTAATTTTCCCTGGCGTCAAAAGTGGATTTTAAGAAAGTTTGGGATGTCAACATCTGCGACAATATAGTATTTACTACCTGACCTTACTGCACATATAGAAAATCACTCGCATACAATTATTTACACACCTTAAAGCCCGTGCTATTGTCATAAATTGGATTTTAAAACCCACCCACCAATGCACTTTACGTGCAGCGTCGATATGACCTCGCCGCCCCGCACCTTTTGACTTCCTCCTGCATGCACCCAGTGGAGCCTCGCCTCTCAGTCGTCCCGTTGTTCTTGTGCGAGGTGGACGTGTTTTGTGTGAGCTCTTCGTTCTGATCTCATAGGGTTCCTTCTGTACACGGGAGTTAGTTTCTATTACTACTGAATATGCTGTTTGAGGTAGTCTTGGCTCTTATTTCCTTGCATCATTCTGTTTGATGTTTTTTTACTTAGAAGGTTGTTTGTTCTGTCTCACTGGAAGGTTTTTTCGCTCTTTATTCTGCCCCGCTTGACAGGCAAGCGTTGGTACAATTAACGCCCACTACACGTGCTGTACCCTTAGTAGTGCTCAAGACACTGTAGTGAAATTCGTTCCTTTTAATTTTTTAAGTACTGTAGTCTATACTGCCCTACTAAGCAAAAAGGCCCTAACTACACTTCTGGTGCCATCAAATTCCAACTCGCAACCTCCTCGAGGTTTGGCGTGTGATTAGGAAAGTTTTACTCCCTGAAATTAATGGCGAGCTCTGGGTCGTCGTCGGGGAACTTTCCCCTTCCCTTGGACTACCTCCCCGACGGCGACGACAATGACAACACGGACGGATGACACAGACGAAGACGACCACTACGTGGGGATACCTTTGCCCTCCCCATACGCTTGTGGCTGGTTCTGACCAGCACAGGCCTGTCCACCCCTTGTCCCTACGCATCACCCCCTTACGTCCCTCCTTCGTCTCGATTAGCCAAAGTGCATAAATATGAGACGTTAAGCAATATCCAATACACTTTTGGTCTATTTTTTCGAATTCGAATTCAAATTTTTGTCTTGAAAATGTTTTCTTTGATTTCCTCTATCATCTATCATCAATCTGTCTTCTGTCTCAGCCCTCGCCCTGTCCGTTTCTTCTTTTTTGCGTACAGCCTCCATCGCCCTGTGATATTCTTCTTATCTGGCCACTATTGTGTATTGTGTGTTGTGTTGTGTCGTTGTTGTTGTTGTTGTTGTGTGTGTATTTTTTTTCTTTTTTTTATATCTTTTATGGATATTTTCAATCTGTTGCAGTATTTTGACGTGGGGAAATTCTAAATAGACCCTAATGCCGGTAGAATGTTTACTTCAGCTCCAGTATCCATTATCAAACTCATCATTGTCTTGCAGGTATGCATTACAAACAAGGCCCTACTCGTATGCAATGTAGGTTTGTTTTAGTAGCATTTTCAAAATACTCTATGCTAACCGCATTGCCATCCTGGACGGTGTCTTTTCCGTGAATTGAATCGATTCCTCGGTTACAATGATCGATTTCAATTTTTATGAATCGATTACATCCCTAATGTTTACATGAATAAATATTTTTATTTAAGTACTATGTTGAAATATTTTTCCCCAGTTTTAAATTCCTGAAATTGAGGGTCGTCTTAAATTCAAGGTACATTAGCCTTCTCTTTGGATAAATAAGGTAGGTGGTCACACTTAACACCAAACAGCACTGCTGTACATAGAAATTGAGCATTTTAATAAATAAATAATTATATAATCTAGTGTTCTCTGAAATGCCTCGTCACATTACTGCTAAATCTGAAACTTTCTCCGCACACTTCACAATCGAAAGTTTGACTCCAGTGTGGACTCGCATATGTCTTTCAAGGCTTGCCTTTGACTGAATTTAAAGTTGCACGTCACACAGCAAATGGTCGCTTACCTGTGTGGTTAGACTGTGCCTGCTTAATGGTTGTTTTCCTTTTGACTAGATTTTTTTTTTAAGTTTTCTAAGTTAACAGAACTGGTTCATCCTTGATGACCA
>JAMZAV010006663.1:0-36859 GCA_024449915.1 Sweltsa coloradensis | reverse complement strand
GAACTTTTGAGATTTAGGATTTTTACCATTGAGATATTTTGCTACTCAACCAATTTGGAGATATTCGATAACAAACACCTTTTGCCGCCATTTTCCAATATGGCGGCCGAAGCTCCAGTCCGATTGTAGGGGAGTTTTAGTATTTGTTTAGTATTATATAAGGAAGGTCTCTGCAAAAATTCAGCGACATCGCAATTTTTTCCTCCAAGCGTCAATATACGATCTTATTTGACAGGATTAGAACAGATTGCGCTGAAATTTTAAACAGACATCCGGTACGAGTTTACTGAGAACTGCTAACAAAATCAGCTAAATATATCGTGATTTAAACTCGAACTAAAAATTCATTTGTTAAGAACTCCATACAAAAATGTTAATCCATGTTGGCCACAGCCTTGATGTTAACTAATCAAGTTCTAGTTATAAACGTAGCGGCGGCTATAGATACTACTATCTTCCATTGTTTGTTAATCTTTGACGATGTGTCAAAATGAAAAATAACTACCACTAGAAGAGATTCGTAAGGCTATGTGGGCCCGGGGTAAGAAATGGCCCGATGCATTTCTCTGTCGATCGTTCAAGGCGTGATAAGAGGCCATCTCG
Organism: Sweltsa coloradensis; assembly: GCA_024449915.1. Lineage (NCBI taxonomy): Eukaryota > Metazoa > Arthropoda > Insecta > Plecoptera > Chloroperlidae > Sweltsa > Sweltsa coloradensis. Next base: position 36,256 of record JAMZAV010006663.1, on the reverse strand, counting down.
TAAACATCAGATCAAGGATAGTATTATAATAAGAGGCCATCTCGTAAACATCAGATCAAGGATAGTATTATACACTACGTTTGGGGTTGCATAAGATGGTAAGTAGAAAAGTATTTTACTATCCGATAAGGGACGAACTCGCGGTCGTCTGGGCCCGGGATAGAATTTGCACCCGAGCATGTGTGTTGAATACCCGGTATTATTCCCCATACTGGGCTAGATCCATCCTCAGGTATAGGGGTGGAAAGGGGATGTTCCCGGGTACTCAACACATGGCTCACTCACTCTTCCTATCAACGACTTTGGCGTTTCCCTAATAGGTTAGCAGAATAAACCAGACAAGGTACACAGGTACTAGGCAGTCGCAGCTCCTGGAAGAACGGACCATGATATGTGTGTTCTTGTCACAGGGAAACAGGTGGTGAACCTACAGACACCCTCGTGTGTGTATTCAAAGGGGACGCCAATGCACGAACTGAACCACGCCCTCGGCTTTCTACACGAACAGAGCAGACCGGATAGAGACGAGTTTGTCACCATCTACTGGGGAAACATAGTTGAAAGTAAGTCTTCACCTATTGACAACAATCACAGTTCCAAAACCTAGCGCTTTCGAAACGTACAAACTACAAAGAGATAATCTCTGCTAAGATAATAGGTCATCTGGAAGGGACTGGGCCTTTTCATTATGATATTGTGAAGATCTGAAAAAACAAATCACAAATGCGTCGGATAGGCCCTTAAATTCTTTCACCGTGCGGTGGCTGAGACATTGGCTGGGTTAATCGCGGATCAATCCAAAGAGGATTATATCAAGCGGGATTCTCATTCTAATGTTCGTGTTCCTCGCACAGTTTGTAAACCAAACTGTTTGCGTAAGCTCGGACATTAAATTTTGTTATGTTACAAATTTCCATTTCATATTCTTACGCCACTATAACGTTTCGCGACTTTCTTCACTACCGTGCATAAAATAAAATAAATATGAATTTGTTCCACTCATAACATGTGAACACCTTTTTCCGATGGATTATTAATGAATCTAATTTAATAAGTTTTCCATCCAAAGTAAATGAGCGGCATTGCTGTAGGCAAAACATTGCAAAGCTTTATTAAAAAAAAAAATAAAATGCGTATACACCAATTCTGTAATTTTTTTTCGTTTACCGACTATCGGTATGATGTTTTAAAATTGGTAATTTCGAAATCAGATAGATAATTTATTCGACGTTCGTCATTATCCATATGGAAGTTCATTTCAAACAGCCCTAAAAAACTAACTAACACATTGAAAAATCCTGAAGATCAAGCGTCGGCATATTTTTAATTATAACTTTGTGATCCTGCTTGGTCTAACTCCATAGAACCACTGTCGTATATTAAACTGCAGTGTATATTTTACGTAATCGAAATATGAATATAGTTATTAGTCATCACTTTATCATACAAGGTGGTTCTCAACAGTAAGAAGGAAGTCATTTAAAAATAAACTCGTTCATTTTTCACGAACCTTTTAAGATAAAATTAAGCGAGCGAAGCGAGCGTTTCCATTTGACTCTGCCGAAAAAAATAGTCACTGGTTTTGATTTTTTTTTTGTTTGTTTTGTTTGTTTGTATGTCTCGCCATAACGTTCGAACGGAGGTTCGGATCGGTTTGAAAATTTGGATCATCCGCAAGCTTCGATTCTAAACGGCGACAAAATCTGAGAGAATGTCCATCCGGTCACGAATATGTTAATTTTATTTTAATCTGATAAGTAGTGTGGGATGGAAATTACATTTTAACAAAAGAAACGTTACCATGGCAACGAAAAGTCGTACGAGGTTTCTGGCCACTATGCACTGCCACCTAGAAGTAAACAAAATACTATCGAGGAAGCAGTGTATTATTTGCCACCAATAGTAAATAGTTTCCCAAGGAAATGGTGTCAAGGTCTTCTAGATGGCGGTGGATTTTATCCACAAGTAAAGGTTTAATTTATTTTAGTTTTATGTATTTTTTGTTAGTATATGTATTTCATAATTAGGCTATAGTTAGAATATAATATGGATATTGAATGTATTATTAATTTTTTATAAAATTAATAAATATATTTATTATTAACGAGGGAGCGGAGCGACTGAGTGCCTCCATTCAACTCAAACGGCGCTTATTCTGTGATTCTGTCTGTCTGTTCGTCGAAAATCAGCCCCAACCGCTGAACAGATTGCGCTTTAAATTTTAAACAGACATCCGGCACGAGTTTACTGAGAACTGTTAACAAAATCAGCTAGATCCATTGCGATTTAATCCCTGATTTTTTTAAATATCTATACCATTTGTTTAGTAGCAGCTAGCGGGACGAACTCTACGTGTCTGTCATGGCATAGTGGTAAGCATAGAGTCTACCGCACGGAGGGTTGGGGTTCGATACTCGTTAGTTTTGAACTTTTTTTTATATTTTTACACCTACATATTATTTTTGAGGGTGTGAAATGTGAAATAAAATTAGGTGATTTTGTTTTATTTTGGAAATTGTTAATGTTTCACTCTAATACGTTTTGAACACGATTCGCATTTTGAATGTTCAATTTAAACTAGGAAAACGCCAAAGTCGATGTTAAACGAGTGTGTGAGCCAAGTGTTGAGTACCTGGGAACATCGCCTTTTCTCCCATATACTTAATTAAACGAGGGAGCGGAGCGCTGAGTGTCTCCATTCAACTCAAACGGCTCTCATTTCTGTGATTCTGTCTGTCCTGTACGTCGAAAATCAGCCGAACCGCTGAACAGATTGCGCTGAAATTTTAAACAGACATTCGGTACGAGTTTACTAAGAACTGTTAACAAAATCAGCTTGATCCATTGCGATTTAAGCCTACAATAAATAAAAATGTGATTTTTAATTAAACGAGGGAGCGGAGCGACCGAGTGTCTCCATTCAACTCAAACGGCTCTCATTCTGTGATTCTGTCTGTCTGTCTGTACGTCGAAAATCAGCCGAACTGCTGAACAGATTGCGCTGAAATTTTAATCAGACATCCGGTACGAGTTTACTGAGAAACTGTTAACAAAATCAGCATGATCCATTGCGATTTAAGCCTACAATAAATAAATATGTGATTTTTAATAATATCAATGGCATTTGTTTCGTAGCAGTTAGCGAGACGAAGTTGACGTGGCCTGCATGGCCTAGAGGTAATCATGTAGCCTACCACACGGATGGATGGGGTTCGATACCTGTCGGTTTCAACTTTTTTTATATTTTTACACCCACATATTATTTTTGAGGGGTGTTAAATGGGAAATAAAAATTAGGAGATTTTGTTTTATCTTAAAAATTCGTTAATGTTTCACGCTAACGTTTTGAATACGATTCGCATTTTGAATGTTCAATTTAAATAATTATTGTGGCAAGCAGAGTGAGTTCCTGTAAGGTGACCAGACGGTCCGGTTTTTGAAGTCAAAACACTTGGCTAACTCACTCGTTTAACAACGACTTTGGCGTTTCCCTAGTAATATCAATGTCATTTGTTTCGTATCAGTTAGCGGGACGAAGTTGACGTGGCCTGCATGGCCTAGTGGTAACCATTTAGCCTACCGCACGGATGCATGGGGTTCGATACCCGTCAGTTCTAACTTTTTATATTTTTATACCCTCATATTTTTTTTGAGGGGTGTTCAATGGGAAATAAAAATTAGGTGATTTTGTTTTATCTTGGAAATTTGTTAATGTTTCACGCTAATACGTTTTGAATACGATTCGCATTTTGAATGTTCAATTTATATAATAATGGTGGCAAGCAGAGTGAGTTTCTATAAGGTGACCAGACGGTCCGGTTTTAGAAGTCAAAACACTTGGCTAACTCACTCGTTTAACAACGACTTTGGCGTTTCCCTAGTATACCTAGGCACGATCTAGCCCAGTATGGGGAATGATACGGGGTACTATACACGTGGCTCACTCACTCGTTTAACAACGACTTTGGCGTTTCCCTAGTAAATGAATAATTAAACGAGGGAGCGGAGCGACCGAGTGTCTCCATTCAACTCGAACGGATCTCATTCTGTGATTCTGTCTGTCTGTCTGTCTGTACGTCGAAAATCAGCCGAACCGCTGAACAGATTGGGCTGAAATTTTAAACAGACATCCAGGACGAGTTTACTGAGAACTGCTAACAAAATCAGCTAGATCCATTGCGATTTAATCCTACAATAAATAAAAATGTGATTTTTAAAATATCGATAGCATTTGTTTAGTAGCAGCTAGTGGGACATTATCTACGTGGCTTGCATGGCCTATTGGTAAGCATTAAGTCTACCGCACGGAGGGTTGGGGTTCGATACCCGTTAGCTCGAACTTTTTTATATTTTGACACCCACATTATATTTTGGAGGGGTGTTAAATGGGAAATAAAACTTAGGTGATTTTGTTTTATCTTGGAAATTTGTTAATGTTTCACGCTAATACGTTTTGAATACGATTCGCATTTCAAATGTTCAATTTATATAACTAGGAAAACGCCTAAGTCGTTGTTAAACGAGTGAGTGAGCCATGTGTTGAGTACCCGGTATCATTCCTCATACTGGGCTAGATCCTTAGGTATAGGGGAGGAAAGGGGATGTTCCCGGGGACTCAACACTTGGCTCACTCACTCACTCGTTTAACAACGACTTTGGCGTTTCCCTAGTTTTAAACAAAATAATGGGCTTGGCCACACTTCTAGATCTCACCACGTTATGCAGTTCAGCCACTTGTATCTTCCTCGTTTTCGGCTTGGCCCCTTTTTTGCAAGTTTTTGCATTTTTGTATGATTATTATGTTATCTCCCTCTCTATTGCAGACATGCAGCACAACTTCGACAAGCACTCGCCCTCTCTGAACACCCTCGGCGTGGAGTACGATTACAGCAGCATGATGCACTACACGCCACACGCGTTCTCCAAGAATAACCAGGCTACGATAAGACCCAAGGTAACTTCAAGATTCTGAACAACACGTAGTAGATGTGAAGTAGTACTAAATAGTTATTAATCCATCTTTATGGGAACGTTAAAAATAACTGAACTTAGATATGGCACGATTCTGAGTACAATCGAATAAATATTTACCATTAAAAAATCGTACTTTTAATGCAACGACAAGTCAATATGACATCGCTGCCCCGCACCTCTCCGCGGCTGGCACAACGAGGCGCGTGTCGGTTCTCGGTCTCTCTCTGACTCGCAGGCTTTATTACCTCGCTGCCCCGCACCTCTCCGTGGCTGGCACAACGAGGCGCGTGTCGGTTCTCGGTCTCTCTCTGACTCGCAGGCTTGCAGATGGTCGCCTCGCATTGTTGAAAAGATAAGACTCACGCTTGAACGAAACAAAGGACACATGAAACCGTATAGTATTGGCAAATTCGAGTGAAATTCGGTTCGAGACGGAATAATTATTAGAAAGCTGATTTTTTTGTAATACGTTCATTGGGGCCCCTTGTATATCTCCAGAAAAATCCCCAAAAATCCTACGTGGGCAACACCCTTAAAGTTTAAAAATCGCCGCCGTCTTGCAGTTTTCAAAAAAATGACAAAATGTGATTAGAAAGCTGATTCCTTTTGTAATACGTTCATTGGAGCCCCCCCTGTATATCTCAAGAAAATCAACAAAAATCCGACTTGGGGAACCCCCTTGAATTTTGAAAAAATCGCCGCAATCTTGCAGTTTTCAAAAAATGCCAAAATGTGATTAGAAAGCTGATTCTTTTTGTAACGTTCATTCGTTTGTCTCAAATGAAGCATGGATATATTGGATACATATTTTTGTAATTGTCATTTTTGTACATGGTCATCATTAATATTCGTAGAAATAGCCTAACATATCAATATACCCAAATCGCTTAGGCACTAAGAAAATGATAATAAACACGTGGTTAGGTCGTTTTTAAAATTCAAATGCCTACCTTGTTTGATTTCCAGTGGTGCGATTTTCTTCACTCTCTAAATTCTGTAATCAAGCAGCTGAGTACTCACAAAATTTGCTATGACGTATCAGCATTTCTTTACTTCTTTTTGTGTGTATCGTGCTTCAAATTGTTTACATAAAAGCTATCATGTTTGAAACGCAATAAAAAAAATATATTTATATCTTGTGTTCCATGCGTTATATGTTTCAAATTTGACTATCTTTTCGTCTTTGTGTTTTGTTTTCAATTGAATTTAAGAAAGGAACTATTTTTTTATTTTCAAAATATTGTTACAACTCAGGTTTTAAATACACTTTGTATGTTCGACCGAAAATGTATGTCAAGTAACATAATTGTAATTTTATGAAAATTCTCAAAATACTCACTAACAAAATCCATATAAACAGAATGTTTTTTTGTGGTAAACGAATTTGATTTATTATTCATGACTAGTCGTTTCTAAATTCATTGTTCAAATCTGTTCAACAAAAGTTGCGAATATGGGCGCACTAACAGCTATAAAACTAGAGAAAATAATTTCTGCCCCATAAAATATCCTACTGTTTTATACATTATTTGAAACACGAATTTTTGTATCCAAACAGCGGTTGATTAAAAACAACACATTTTATTCATGAGCATAATAATGTAACAAATACAAGGTCAACCATCAGGGCAGGTAAGGTTCGGTGAATGTGAGAGGTTGCATTCAAGTAAAACGCCGTTGTTTCGTTTGTTTCAGAAACAAATGAACAACGGCCAGTCAATGGGTCAACGCGACGGCTTCAGTCCGAGGGATATCTGGAAGGTCAACCGTCTGTACAACTGCAAGGGCTACGAAGGTTGGCAGGCTAACAGAGGACGTTGAACATACCAAATAATTAGTAATAAATAGTCTGACAGTGTGAAAAACAGGGAAAGCAAAAATTTTATTATTACCAGATTGATTGATTGGATTTCTGCACTTTGGCTAATCGAGACGATTATTACCAGAGGCACTTGATATGGTGAAAACGAAAAATACAAATCCAAAAATTACATGTTTACTAAATTACTTAACTCGTTTTCGGGTTTTTGGAACAAAATCCAAAACAAATAAATCGAAGATGCCATTCATTTTCACTTTATGGGCAGGTTATACACTACTATTTATTATCTGCTCTATCTAATAAATATTGTTAATTGTAACCCGCGATTCCTTTACAAAATACTGTTGCCAAATATCATTTACATGTCGAGAGGTAAAGATTCACCCAATTCAACAAAGATTTTAACTATAATTTAAACCACCAATTCATCGCTTTGACTACAAAGAACATTAAAATTGCGTTTAGTTTTCACCACAATTCCTGCCAGTGATTGTAATCTACTAGTTTTGTATTTAACTTTAATAAAATAATTATTACAAAAACCTGCCTCTGATTGTAATCTTCTAGTTTTGTATTTTACTTTAATCAATGAATTATTGCAAATAACTGCCTCTGATTGTAATCTAATAGTTTTGCATTAACTTTAATCTTTGAATTATTACAAATACCTGCCTCTGATTGTAATCTACAAGTTTTGTATTTTACATTAATTTACTTATTACAAATACACTGCAGTAAGAACATAAGTCCACATAAGAACATTCCTGCAGTAAGAAATTAAGTCCACATTAGACCATTCAGAGTAAAACAAAAGAGTACTTTATATTTACTTACTACTACTACTACTTACCAAGTTCTTTTCGAGCGTTAAGCGCGCGACTCTGATTCGGGAGGTCTCGAGTTCATATCCAGTCGAGACCTGCAATCCTAACTGAAAGTTTTTCCAAGGATTTCCTCAGTCGTTATGCGAATGCAAGGGATTGAGTCCTCTTAAACAGCGCTCGGACATCCCTTCACAATTGTCCTTTCCGCAACATACCTAGTTAGACTGAAGAGGGGCGTAAGTTGCTCCCTTGGCAGACTTCCCACAAAAATGATTTTATCAGTTAAAAATCAGACAAATTATGGAGAAAATATGAATAGATAATTCAGTAAATAAGTATAAAACAATATTCACAATATTTCTTTTAGAAATACCAAGTTTTGATTTACCAACAGTGTTGGCTTGAGCATACAGCGCAAGACTCTGATTAGGGTGGTTTCGGGTTCAAATTCCGTCAAGACCAGCAATCTTGATTGAAGCTATTTTCAGAGATGTTATTTCTCAGTCGTTGGGGGGATTGATTCCTCGGACATCCCATCACAAATTTGCAGGTTTCCAACGACGAACAATTATTAATTGTTACTAAGTTTTGATATCAAAGTGACGTCGACTTATGTCATTTTTCAACATAATATTTGTACTTTTATTTACACAATTCATTTCTATCGACACATATCAATGACTTTGTATATAATGCATTAGTAACATATTAACATGCTAGTCAATGAATAAACAAAAACTTTAGCAAAAAAAAGTGTGAAAGTGCACTTTAACGCTTCAATGGAGTATATAAACTTTCTGTTTCATTGCAATACTAAAGGCAAATTACCATCTAACCAAAAAGAGGATTTTAATAGATACAAAGTTGTTTATTGTGATGCTTTAAAACACACAGATTTTCACCATAATTAACTTGAAGGAGAATCTTTTTCCGGGGGGCAAGTCCCCCCGGAATTGAAGGAATCTGATAAACATAATGCGAGAACTATTGATTTAAAAAAAAACGGAAAACTAACCTACGTGATTACCGAGGTAGAAAAAAAAGAGTGAAACTCGAGAATTAAGGCAACAGGTAATTTGGTCCTGATTGTGAAACAAGGTTAAGGGATGAGGAAATCACTTCGTACATTCAGTTCATACATGCGTTTTAAGGCGTTACTGGAATCAGTTTGAAGAGAATAATTTATTCCAACAGATATACACTAGCAAATACACTCAGAGAAGCTTATTTACAATACGCTCTTTGACGTACATGTCGGGCGGCCTCTAGCGTAGGTGACTCTTGCTATCATGCAACTTGTAATCAGGTTTAATGTTTGTTGGCCATTGTGCTGTTGAAGATCGTATCAAGTATCCATCCTCGAAGTGACTCGACATTGGTACTGAACCCTGGCTCCTTAGGGCTGTATCCAGGCTCGAGCCCGAACGAGATTATTCCACAGAGATAGATGTATTCTGTGTTATTGCACGTGAGAGGGCCTCCTGAATCACCCTACATGAACACACAGACATACATATTATTACGCCTTCATTTCTAGAGACTTTGTTTTCTTGCGTTGAGAATTTTCGTTAATGTTAAACCCGTACCAAATTGCTTCAATACATATCAATCTTTCGTTACGAAAATACATTAATGTCATTATAACCAGACAATACTTTTTATTTGACAGCATATTGAACCTGCATGCTGCATTACTTACTATATTTGCTTCCTTATGTGAAGTAAAATGGCATATTAACGTATCGTGAACATCATACCCATACTGCTCCTTGCATTCCTCGTTAGAAATTATTTGTACAGTTACTTTGTGCAGCGCTTGGGAGTGAATACCATCGTCCATATCAACCTGATGAACCAAAGTCGTCATCCCATAGCCGCTCAGTGTGCCCTGACCTGTAGGATAAAATAATTATATTTAAGTTTTGTAGTGGAGAAGAAATTCATCGCTAGCTCAAGCAGAACTATATATAGTTTTTTTTTGTTTTTTATATATGTTTCCTCCTTTGTAAATCAGTTTTTATAACTGAATAGGATAGACGTTAAATAAATAAATAAATAAATAAATAAATAAATAAATAAACGAATAAATAAATAAATAAATAAATGTCAATCTGCATTCGCGCATTTCAATACTTGCCACCAAAACCACATCAAAAAAGTTAGATTTGTGGACACTCTAACCGTTGATTAAATGTTTACAGTTTTATTAAATGATGTAGATGAGATGAGCTGCGTGTTAAAATTCTACTTTTGGGGCTGGTTTTAATTTTGCAAAATCCTCAGACTGATAAATCAACAGTTTGTTGTCAATTCAAAGAAAAGCACGGCGCTCTAACACCTGGTAAAGAAATTGTATGTTTATTGTTAAAACTTTGCTGATTGTTCGCGTACTGGTCAGTAACTGAATCATTGGCAATACATTTCTTGGTAGATTTTATCAGTGACATACGCGTAGATCGGGATTCAGATGTGGTGTATACCTCGTAACGTGGATGTATGAAAACACAGAGTTGGCAACGCTATGTTTAATATTTTCCGTAGACGTGGGATGTGTCTGAATTATATTCCAAGTCTAAGTCCAGGTTAAGGTCTAGGTCCAAATTCAAGTCCATATCTACCAACGTAGAATGTGCTCATTATCAGTCAATGACGTAGGAAGTACTGTCTGAAAACTCGAGGTCTAGATCTATTCTTGGTCAAAATCGGCAAATGAAAAAGGAGGAGAAAATAATGTACGTCAGAAGAAGTGGCTTCAATATTCATGTTGATGCACTTTCTCAGGGAAAAACAGCATGGAGAAGTAAACTACAAGAAGGACTTCAAAGTTGTTCTATATCTTGAGGTGTAAGAAGTGAAGAAAGGGAAGGTCAGATCCTAAGATAAACATACAATTATTCGTTTTACATCCAAAGGAATTATATTTTCCAAAAAGGCTCACACGTTCTTATTCTCAATATTAACTCCTTTGACTGGCAGCGCGCGGCAATCCTGCAAGTCTATTGCTTTGTAATTTCTTAGTATTTTATTGTGGTAACTCTTGGGTAATTTCTCACACCTTTTGTAGATTATAAGTTTTGTAACGATTGTGTATACTCCAAATATGAATTTGTATTATGTATTTAATATATCTATAAATATTATGTATGATCTATTATACACTCATATTTCTGTCTCAAGCAATCGCAAGGGCCCAATTCGTTGTTATGGTTGGTTTCTTACCAAGTTAAATATCAATGAACAATGGACATTTTTATAAACACTTTTCTCCATTAGGAGTAGGCCTAGCTGACCAGAAATCAAGATATTATTATTACTTTCGATGCAAGATGCTAGCCTGATATAGGACCGTGTATCTTACCTGAATCTGTTGGTTTGCTGTCCGGCCAAGGAATGCTGATAGAGTTAGTGTAACTATTAAAATCAAAAACTTTCTTCAGTTTAATGATGCCTATGTCATATCCTCCGAATCGATTACTCCTATAAACACAAACAAAAATCATAAGCTGAGTACCTTTAAAACAAAGAGGTCTTTAAATACATTAAACTTCAAAAATGGAGCAAACAAATCACTGACACAAACTTTAGGAAAATATCAAGTATACAACAATACTTTAGACATTTTTCTAATGAAACCTCTTTGTTGTACGTATAGTTGTAATGCATCCTCCAAATCAATAAGTTTAGGAAATAACTATGCAAAATCTTTATTGACCTCGTCCTGACTAACAATCCTGACAAGATTTCAAACTTAGAAGAGGCGACAGACGTCAGTGACCATGCTGCAATCAAGATAAATCTGCAATGGCAAACTCCAGAACCGAAAATTACAATACGATCAACTATAAATCACAACAAAACAAACTGGCCACTATTAAAACGCCTTCTTAGTAAAAATCGCTTTTCCAGTTCTGAAGAATTGGTAAAAAAAAAACATCACGATATAACAATCTGGGAAAATTGGAAAAATTACCTCTGGAAGTGCGTAGACGCAGCAGTCAAGGAAAAGATCTCCTTGGATGAACACAACTTAGTTAGAATGCTGCAAAAAGGGACAAGCTGTACAAAACGTGGAAAATCCCAAACGAATGACAACATGGGAAAAATACCGAATTGCCAAAAACACGGTGAAGCTGGAAACAAGACGAGCCCACTATCAGTACATTTGGAAATAAGGTGATGGCAATGGGAAACAACATCACTATGGTGTTACATCCACATAAAAAATGGCAGCGCAAAAATCAACGGATCTAACGAAGACGACTCACCGAAAATAGAAAAATAATTTGCTGGTAAATTCAGTCAAAATTACACACGCTCTTCACACAGTTCCGATAACCTTTGCCCACCCGATTTTCCTAACAGCCACAAGCGGCCTACCCTGGATAAAATATTTTTCATCCTGCATCTGATAACCCGTGCTATCAAACGATTGCGATCTGATGGCGCGACAGGTCACTTCAACATTCCCGGCATAATTCTATACGAATGTGCAAAGGAATTGACCCCTCGCTCTGCCACTTGTTTCAAAACTCCGTGCAGCTTTAATGCCAAATGGCTGGAAAACCGCAAACGTTCTGGGGATCGCAGGAACATGGCCAACTACTGTCCGACATCTTTGACATCAGTCGTGGGAAAATGGTTTCCTGCCAAGGAGGTCGTGCGTTACATTGCTAATCGGGGTGATCGACAACTGGCAACATACCATGGACGCTGAAGCAGGTCATCTCCCTAGACTGGTCCAAGGCTTTAGACCGGGTTCCACACAAGCGACTCCAGGCCAAACTGAAACGCTACAACATCTCCGGCAACGTCTACAAGTGGACAAACAGCTTTCTGGACGGGCGCAGAATGCGTGAGCATGGTATACGACGTTGCGGTGCCTAGTGAGTGTAAAGTGTTATCCGGGGTCCCCCACGGCTCTGTGCTTGGTCCATTATTGTTTATTGTTTATCTAAAGGATCTCCCACAAGCGCAGGATCCACCATAGAGCAATATGCAGATGGCTGCACTCTAATTATACAGAGTCATCAAATTGAAACATGATGGAACAGTTGCTTCAAGCCGATCTGGACAACATTTCCCTTTGGTGAAAGGTTATAACTACATGGAAATGAATGAAGAAAAATCTCACCACATGGCAATAACCACAGTTAAGAAACCGTTGAACACGTTGTATCACATGAACAGTAAAAAAATACTCAAAAATGAAAATTCTGTGCCTAATAATAAAAAAACACTTGAATGGAATGTCCAAACCGAAATAGTCCGCAGTAAAGCGACAAAACTACTGGGCTTCTTGTCTAGGACATTGCATGGTGCTCGGCCTAAGGTCAAACAAACTGAATACCTAAATTTTATCAAATTTGTTTTAATGTACGTTAGCCCTGCGTGGCAATGTGTGTCAATTAACGCCAATTAGCAGATGTTATATTGGAGATACGGAAGATGACCTTCTAATTAATGTTATCACAACGATACCGACTTCCCTCTGTGACTGCCCCTTCGTGTGCGCACGATGTTTTAGTATTGACATTTCTCGTGTGGGTATATGAATAATTTAAACATGTTTTCCATGCACATTGGCAGTATGTAATAATCCAACCAAATACAAAAATTTGTAAAAAAAAAAAACGGCAGCCAAGCTCTCCTTCAAAAGTCTTCGGCTGTGAATGCTGTGAGATATAGAAGTTGAGCCAAGCTTTTTATTCTTTCTCCCTAGTTTCGCTTTTAAAATAAGTAAGATCATTTCGCCTGTTGACGAGCGCCAAGCCAACGATTTTTGTGGTAAAAAAGTAAAATTTTTAAACTCGAAATCATAAAAAAAATTCTTGGCCATGAACCAAATTCAATGGCCAAGCCATTTTTTTATGATTTCGAGTTTAAAATTTTTACTTTTTTACCACAAAAATCGTTGGCTTGGCGCTCGTCAACAGGCGAAATGATCTTACTTATTTTAAAAGCGAAACTAGGGAGAAAGAATAAAAAGCTTGGCTCAACTTCTATATCTCACAGCATTCACAGCCGAAGACTTTTGAAGGAGAGCTTGGCTGCCGTTTTTTTTTTACAAATTTTTGTATTTGGTTGGATATTACATCTTTTTGTTGTTCGTTCGCTATCAAGGTGTGAATGATTGAGTTCAAAGTTGTTTTTTTACATTTTTGGGCCCACGGTCCCCCCAAAGATACCCCTTAAATAAATAAATAAATAAATAAATTTTTATTTACAGACTACCCACTCAGTTATATAACAGATTTTCAGTGGGGGACTTTAAATCAAAGCGACCAAGCCAACCCTGCAGGCCCCGACGCAATCGACGAGTGAGCGATAACCAACCAAAGATCGATATTTTTAATAGGAAATATATCAATCAGTGGTATGGACAGTGCGAACACCCGCGGATCAACGCCAGAATCAACAAGGCCGATTCAGAACAACCCTGAAATTTATTATGTGCTTCGTTGCTAGGCGGCTCCAAAGTCACCGTTTACAAACTCCTAAGACAAGAACTGATAGACTTAAGTCCAAATCAGAAGTTAAAAAACTTCTGACTTTAGCGGGAATCGAACCCTGGCCCTTCTGCATTGGAAGCAGATACGCTAACAACAAGACCAACGCACTAGCATAAGCACTAGATATTTATAATGGTTAAGAGCATGTTTAATTTCAAGCTTGTATACAAATTACAACGCCTGAGTAATTACGCGTTTTGATTTTGCTAGGACGGCTCCAAAGTCACCGTTTACAAACTCCTAAGACAAGAACTGATAGACTTAAGTCCAAATCAGAAGTTAAAAAACTTCTGACTGTAGCGGGAATCGAACCCTGGCCCTTCTGCATTGGAAGCAGATACGCTAACAACAAGACCAACGCACTAGCATAAGCACTTGATATTTATAATGGTTAAGAGCATGTTTAATTTCAAGCTTGTACAAATTACTACGCCTGAGTAATTACGCGTTTTGATTTTGATTTTGATTTTCCCCGGTTCCAATTGCCCGGTTTTTGTTATATGAGGTACATCTGAGTGTGGCCCAAGTTTCAAAGTTCTAAGATGAACCGTTTTCTCGGTATAGCGTATTATTCATAAGAGTACGGAATTACCTACTTTTGATAATTTTGGTTTTTTTCTGGTACCCGTTAACCAATTTTGCTTTCCATATTCAAAAGTGATAAAGAATGAGAGATATCAAAATGTATTCCACGTTTGAAACATCTCAGTTGTAGCGTTTTCTTTGAATGATTCATTTCTTAAAGTTCAGATAGTTTTTTGTCATTTTTGGGCCCATGGTCATCCCAAATTTAGCCCCTTGTGTTTTGGACGCAAGATATTTATAATGGTTAATAGCATGTTAAATTTCAAGTTTGTACAAATTACCACGCCTTGGTAATTACGCGTTTTGATTATCATCCAAATTTTGATTTTCTCCTGTCCCTGTTACCCGATTTTGGTTTTGAAAGCAAAAGGCACTGCGTCTGAAATACACCTAAGTGTGGTCCAAGTTTCATAGTTCTAAGATTTACCGTTTTCTCTGTAGGCTAAAGAAATCTCCGCGGAGAACTCCTAGCCAGCCAGCCAGCCACCAGCCAGCCAGCAGCCAGCCAGCCAGCCAGCCAGCCAGCCAGCCAGCAGCCAGCCACCCACCACCCACCCACCCAACCCAACCACCACCACCCAACCACCAGCCAGCCTTAAGGAATTTGACGATGTTGAGAGCCTTTTTTAACACAGAACGAGTTGTCGGATCGGGTTGATTTTTTTTTGGTATGTCATGGACCACATACCAGGTCATATACCGAGTTTCAAGATTGTAACTCTTTCGGGGCGGCGTGTGCAGATAGCTGAAAACCCCCAACTCTGGTAGCTGTATATAGGGCCGGAGTTCGGTGTCGCCTAAGCATCGCATCGCTTGTCTGCCGGGCGACGACCGTCGCCCTAGATAAAGTAGATAATTTGGCATGAACAAAATTATCTGAACTACAAATGAATAAGTTGTTGTGAAAAGGGAATAAGTCACGTTTTGACGAAAATGAGTTAGCACCAAATTCTTGCTTATTTTATATAGACGCACATTATGTGTGGAAAGGAAACAAGTCAGATTTACCGTGGGCTCAGTAGAGGGGGGTCCCAAACGCGAGTTTGTTTGAAAAGGGAAATGAGTCAAGTTACTTATTCCCTTTTTCACAACAAACGGCGGCGCTCTCTGTAAATTTCTGCGATTTGACAGCTGTTGAAACTGCTTGGATTTATTTAACAGCTGTGTTGTGAAAGATGTCAGCGTCTGAGGATGAATAATAAAAATAAAGTTCATAACACACTGAGATTGTTTAATGAAAAAATTCAATCCCAGTCCCAGTCCCATTCACATGAAAATATTTTATTTTTTTCGAAAAGGGAATAAGTCAGAAAAAAAATATTTTTGTTATGGCCTAACTATAGATTCTAAGTTTGAAAAATGTATCTTAATGACATATTCTGACATGATGTTATTTAAAAAAAAATCACATTCCCATAACCATGGATATTTAAACATTATAGTTTGAAAAGAGGATGAGTCAGAGACACAACCTATTTTTTCTGATCAGACTATACATAATAAATTTTATGTAAATACATATTTTGATGCATATTTATATGTGTTTAGAATAAGTATACTTTGAATAATGTACTACAATTATTTCATTATGAAAAAAGTTTTCCTCGTTTATCTCAAAAGTATAAAAAGTGACTTATTCCCTTTTCACAACAACTGATTCAAACGCAAATCAACAGACTCTAGTAATTTGACGTGAGTGTAGTTCTTCTTCCATCCTTCACACTATGGTTAAATTGATTTCACTGTTGGAGTTGAGTTCTGTTTGAGATTTTGAACGGCACATTTGTCCAAAAAGCGCACATTGTTCACATTGATAACATGAAAGGTACTCAGTACTCACGAATCGTATTTTTCATGGGCAAAAACTTGACTTGCGTTTCTTGTTTGCATCTCTGTGCCTGGATTTCCAGGGTCCACAAACCCAGCCATGACCTGCAGGACATAATTCATGCTTTATAGTTTATTATATTGACAGTGACAGAGGATTTCCAGAATATCAAAATCGTATCATCATATCTTTTTCGGGATGTAAGTTTACAGATCGGAATGAAAATATATAGTTGTTACCATATTATGTTAAATATATTATCAACGGGACGGAGATAAAATTATTAAATAAACATTTTATAATGGTGAATAGTGAATAAATTAGTCTAATAATTACCTGGATCATTGTGCAAGTGACAGGACAATATGAAAATGTTTTACTTATCAATTATACGCGACAAGGAAGTTTTGAAAGCTTGTTTTGTTTTGTTCCATTTTATTTAGCGCCTTTTGGAAGTTTACAAGTTGATGACTCACTGAAATAATATCATGGTAAATATGTTTTCGGAACTAGAACATGCTATATTATTGAAAACTTGTATCAAAAACACCCCGTGTGTCCGCATGAAAATCAGTTTTTTCGAACATTCCACCGGATATGACCAATGAGTGATGCTGATGATGACCGATGACATTTGAATCACGTGGGGGCACTGCAACGATAGTTTGGAATGAACAGCAGACAACAGTGCCTTTTAGTGTATGACGCTTTATAATTGTCAACACCGTTGAGTGATGCTTTATTAATTTGACAACCTGTTGTAGGTGAAGTGTACGCCTGAAAAAACCTTCTCACTCAGCATGTCACAATGAAATCAAGTTGATTAACATAAAAGGAGGCGAAGAAACAGAATGGTTCAATCGCATCTCCAGGGATAGTAGCAGTAATGACTGGAAACATTTTATTTTTAAGTTTATATTCACGAGTATGTATTTCAAACATGCGGATGCCTCACATATGAACAGTTCGAATGTTATGTTTAGACTTATTTGTCGTGGCTTATAACGCTGCTGAGTGAACACCTATTTCTTAACTACTAAGATATCAGTTTAACAACACGATGTATAAAACATCAATCCGCCATCGCTATTTTCTAACAGATAAAAAAATCTCTATCTGTAACTTTACTGTTTACTTTTTTACTTTCCTTTTTCTTCTTTTTTCCTTTATTTCTTTTTTTTCTTTTCTTTCTTCTTTTCTTTTCATTCCCAACACTTTTTTGTATTTGATTCATTCATAAATTGCATTTAATATCCTTTTTATTTGTTATCAAATTTGTTGAGTTTTTAATGCATTGTTGTAATATTACTATTTCAAATATTTACTTGAATGTTGTTCAAGTTCAAGTTCAAGTTCTTTATTGATCCGTTGATTTATACAAAGTACAAATATGGATTTCGTTAAATTAATAGTAATGAAATCATAGTTATAAGTAGTATGTAAGATTCATTGTTGTGTCTGCATCTATGTAATTAGATTTATTTAGTTGTCCTCCTTTATAAATCAGTTTTTAAAAACTGAATAGGATAGACGTTAAATAAAAAAATAATAAAAAAAAATAAGATATTCAATATTTTAAAATATAGATGAAAGTATTTTTATTATAACCGCATAACAGCTTGTACACCATACTGTCACTACGTCAACTAACATATCAACGTTACCTGGACTTTCCCTGGACGGTGCACGTCCATGTGGACTACGGAGGCCCCCGTCAGAACCCACTCGTCGCGAATAATAACGCCTCCCCCCACATTAATGGGGGTGATCACCATGGCTTGGGATGGGATTTCTCCTGTAAAACAGAAAATGCACGTATGCAGTATACAACACGAGTCCAGTATAAAGATTTCTTATTGTCCGTCTTACATTTAATTCATATTTACTATTGTACCATTTAGTATTTCTTTCGCGTAGTGTGGCGTGGCGTAACGTGGTGTGGTGTGGTGTGGTGTGGTGTGGCGTGGCGTGGTGTGGTGTGGTGTGGTGTAGTGTAGTGTAGTGTAGTGTAGTGTTGTGTGGTGTGGCGTGGTGTGGTGTGGTGTGGTGTGGTGTGGTGTGGTGTGGCGTGGCGTGGCGTGGTGTGGTCATTGATATTTAACTACTGTAGGCTAGATTAGCAGTCAGTGGTCCACTTCCGTGACAATTAGAAGCCATCTTGAAATCCCAGTTTGCATGTTAATTAAATGGGAGCGATTTGTGGACCGAATATTTTTAAAGATGGCCGCCAGTTTGACAGGTGAGCATACTAGCCTATAACATCAAATGATTACTAAATTCCCTTATGCAATAACGTCTTATTGTTTCTGTTTGTGCATTCTCATGCTGCACAAGCTAAAACCATATCAAACAATCCAGTAAAATACTTTATTGCTTTAAAAAAGCATAAATTAAAACGCCAAATCGCCATCTTGAACTGGATTTTCGATGCTTCAATTTCCTACGCTCGCGCCTGTGCGGAAGTATTGGACACTGCTTATCTAGCCTACAATAGGAGTTTAATATCAATGAATGTGGTGTGGTGAGGGCAGTTAAAACTCTTAAATTTTAATAAATCACCCGGACTTGTTAACCGGAGAATGATAAAAACACAGAATTTCTGAACAAAACTCGGTTAAAAATAACAATGCACAGCACTCATTGTTATTTTTAACCGTGTTGTTCAGAAATTCTGAGTTCTAAAATTTTTGTTAGTTCAACGAGAGAGCAAATTCAAGAATAAGTATTTTTCACTAAATAAAATGATAGTAGATGATATTTTTTTAGTCTGTAAATATTATTTACAAATGATTTTCATTCCAGTTTCATAAACATATTTTCCTTTAAAATTTGTATTTACCAGATATCTTGGCGTCCCAAAACATTTACAGGACACCGGGACAAGATTAAGAAAAACTATACTGTCCACGAAATTCCTGGACAATAGTCTGTGCGCCCTGACAGTATATAGTAGGTGGCCTAATGACTTTGGAAATATATTAAAACCAGCCCGCACGGACTAACTTACACAATACACATCTGTATCACTAACTACACACACCTAAAGCTGCTCTGGTCCCGCCGATTATACGTGCAAGCTCATCTGATGAACGCCCTGTCTCAGTGGGGGACCCTGAGATCACTTTCAGAGAAAGAACAGCTGGAAGAAACATTACATTAGTCATAACAAGTCCAGAATACAATACGTATTAACATGTTTCTACAGCAGGCATAACATAACAAGTCCTGAATACAATACGTATCAACATGTTTCTACAGCAGGCATAACAAGTCCAGAATACAATATTAACATGTTTCTACAGCAGGCATGTGAACAGTATCTCTACCGACTGCTATGCTCTTTGGTCTTGGTGTGGCTCGTTGGTCTTGTGGTAAGCCTTTACCTGCTTCCAATGCAGAAGAACCAGGGTTCGATTCCCGTTAAAGTAAGAAGTTTTTTAACTTCTGATTTGGACTTAACTCCATCAGTTCTTGTCATAGGAATTTGTAAACGGTGACTTTGGAGCCGTCCTAGCAACGAGGCACATAATAAATTTATTTAATATTGTTCTGAATCGGCCTTGTTGATTCTGGCGTTGACCCGCGGGTGTTCGCACTGTCTATACCACTGATTGCTATATTTTCTATTAAAAATATCGATCTGATTGGTTATCGCTCACTCGTCGATTGCGTCGAGTGCGTGGACCTGCAGGGTTGGCTTGGTCACTTTGGTTTACTGTCTTCCACTGAAAATCAGTTGTGTGACTGAGTGGGTAGACTCTAAATACGGATTTTTTCAAATGTTTTTATTTATACTGTACATAAAGTACTAATGAATTAGGTAAGTTTATTAGGTATCTTTAATTTAATTTGTTCAAACCTTGTTTAAATAAATAATAGCAAAAATAAATAACTAAAACATAACAAATAAATTCGTTTTAAGAGTCTATCCACTCAGTCATAAATCTTTTCAGTGGGGGACATTGAACCAAAGGGACCAAGCCAACCCTGTAGACCCCGTCACAATCGACGAGTGAGTGTTAACTTACCAAATATCAAAATATTTAATCTGAAATATAGCAATCGGTGGCACGGATAGTGCGAACACACGCGGATCAACGCTAGAATCAACAAGTCCAAATCAGAAGTTTCAAAACGTCTGCCTACAGCGGGAATCGAACTCTGTAACTTCTGCATTAGAAGCACAGACGCTAACCACAAGACCAACTAGCTATATAACCACGTATGTGGTCGTGCCTAGATACGCAGTAAATAAAAATCTCAGTAAAATTATTTTACTTTTAAATGTTTCGTTCATTATAAATTTGGAGAAATTAAGGGGGCTATTAACTCAAAGAATCTAGGGCGACGGTCGTCGTCCGGCAGACAAGCGCATGCGACAATCTAGGGCGACGGTCGTCGTCCGGCAGACAAGCGCATGCGACTGCTTAGGCGACACGAGCTATCTGCACACGCCGCCCCGAAAGAGTTACAATCTTGAAACTCGGTATATGACCTGGTATGTGGTCCATGACATACAAAAAAAAATCAACCCGATCCGACAACTCGTTCTGTGTTAAAAAAGGCTCTCAACATCGTCAAATTCCTTTCGGCTGGCTGGTGGCTGGGTGGGTGGATGGGTGGCTGGCTGGCTAGGAGTTCTCCGCGGAGATTAATTTAGCCTACAGAGAAAACGGTAAATCTTAGAACTATGAAACTTGGTGGACCACATTTAGATGTACTTCAGAGGCAGTGACTTTTGCTTTCAAAACCAAAATCGGGAAACAAAGACCGGAGAAAATCAAAATTTGGATGATAATCAAAACGCGTAATTACCAAGGCGTGGTAATTTGTACAAACTTGAAATTAAACATGCTATTAACCATTATAAATATCTTGCGTCCGAAACACAAGGGGCTTAATTTGGGGATAACCATGGGCCCAAAAATGACAAAAAACATATCTGAACTTTAAGAAATGAATCATTCAAAGAAAACGCTACAACTGAGATGTTTCAAACGTGGAATACATTTTGATATCTCTCATTCTTTATCACTTTTGAATATGGAAAGCAAAATTGGGTAACGGGTACCGGAGAAAATCAAAATTATCAAAAGTAGGTAATTCCGTACTCTTATGAATAATACGCTATAGTGAGAAAACGGTTCATCTTTAAACTTTGAAACTTTGGCCACACTCAGATGTACCTCATATAACCATAGCCGGGCAATTGGGACCGGGGAAAATCATAATGAAAATTAAAACGCGTAATTAATCAGGCGTAGTAATTTGTACAAGCTTGAAATTAAACACGCTCTTAACCATTATAAATATAGTGCTTAAAACACAAGGGGTATCTTTGGGGGGACCGTGGGCCCAAAAATGTCAAAAAACAACTTTGAACTTAACAAATTTAATCATTCAAAGTCCATCATTCACACCTTGATAGCAAACGAACAACAAAAAGATGTAATATCCAACCAAATACAAAAATTTGTAAAAAAAAAAAAAAAACGGCAGCCAAGCTTTCCTTCAAAAGTCTTCGGCTGTGAATGCTGTGAGATATAGAAGTTGAGCCAAGCTTTTTATTCTTTCTCCCTAGTTTCGCTTTGAAAATAAGTAAGATCATTTCGCCTGTTGACGAGCGCCAAGCCAACGATTTTTGTGGTAAAAAAGTAAAATTTTTAAACTCGAAATCATAAAAAAAATGGCTTGGCCATTGAATTTGGTTCATGGCCAAGAATTTTTTTATGATTTCTAGTTTAAAAATTTTACTTTTTTATCACAAAAATCGTTGGCTTGGCGCTCGTCAACAGGCGAAATGATCTTACATATTTTCAAAGCGAAAATAGGGAGAAAGAATAAAAAGCTTGGCTCAACTTCTATATCTCACAGCATTCACAGCCGAAGACTTTTGAAAGAGAGCTTGGCTGCCGTTTTTTTTTTTTTTTTTTTACAAATTTTTGTATTTGGTTGGATTATTTTTACCGCAAGATCAATAGCACAATACTACACTAAAATGACAGTTTAAAAAATTATATCTAGTCACTGATTTAACACGAATTTTTCAATTTTCTTTATCCAGAAATTTGCGAAAATTGGTTTTTTGGGAAATTTATTAAATCGGCTTTAACCTGCTTCGTTTTAGGTCCACATAGATACTAGAGCATGGTACCAATCTGACATGCCAATTTTTTACATCGTGTCTTGAAATTGTGCCCAAATAAACCCTCAAACACGCAAAAATATGCATTTCAAAATTACACCCCATCTTGGTTATCAGCATATTTTGACCGAACTACTTGCCCTAATAACGGATCAAAATATAGAGAATTTGCATAAAAGTCTGTTGAGTAAGTCAATTAAGGCCAATATTTTTTAGGATCAAAATCCTCCAAGGTCACGGGGCATAAAGATCGTCCCCATGTTTTTTTTATTTGAGATTTTTGCCAATGGGACCTAGCTCGAAAAATGTCTCGAAAAATGTCATGTTTGACAATTTTTTGGGAGGTTAATGGTGGCCCTTATAATATTTCTGTTAATTGCCAAATAATTACCAGTTTTAGTCCGAATGAAATATATTTTTTGAGTTTTGCTGTTAAATATCCCTTAAATATAGGATCGAATTACCTTGGCATTTTGGCTATATTTAACTACACACAATTGAGCATAGCTTATTTTTGTGTCCATATTCGAACTTTTAATTACATTTATTTGTCAAGCTATTTTTATTTATTTTATTTATTTAAGAAAACTTCCAAGTAATTCCAATAAGAATACACACTCACTACATACTCATACTAACTCTCTCGACATATTTGTAAACGTGATAAGTTAATTGTTTTGAATGAGACACGAGTCCTCACTCACACCCAATTAAAATGTAACAATTTTTAAATTCCAATGATTAGACTAAGAAATATATTTGTAATTGTAAAAATGAAAGTAGATCATGCTAATGTTGCAGCGAAGTTTTATTGTGGTTGTGTTTATCTTACATATTGTGATTTAAATTAACTTATTTTGGATGATGTTAACTAATAAATGTGCACTTACATATTGTTACAGCAACAAATAAACTGGCAATATACCACATACTTGGACGAAATTGTCTTGAATATGTCCCTCTGTTAGGAATGCTCTTTATTATCGCAGTGTATATCTTGTGAAGATACGTGCACACCACCACGATCACTAATCTGTATGTACACCTTGGCCAATAAATAAAACAAATAACAGTTCTAGTTTACAATCGTATCCGAAAAAAAACACTTATTACACATGCACATACAAATGTGAATCAAGTAAAGTTTATTGCTCATAAACATGCGATAAGAATATATTTGTACAAACCATAAGTAAAAAAATAAGTAAAAAATATTTATTCAAACTTGATAGGACGGCGGGAACTCAACACTACGCGTTGGAGCCTGTGTGATCTCACGTGTAAGACAGTTTGTTACTCTTACACCCATGCGAAGTGGGGTTCTGTCCAACAAACACTTTTTTCTCCCCTTCATCCTCTCAACTGCTTGTGTTAGGACGGCGGGAACTCAACATTATGGTTCGCTCACTTCCTAACAATCTAGGTGCCCGTTAGGGCGCCGCAGCCAAGCCGCGTGCGCTAAAACACTCAAGCACCTTATACACCAAGCAGAGTTGAGGTGATTTCGAGGTGTTACCCAGGCGTCATGTAACGTGATGTGAACTTGAAAACTATCACAAACGAAGGGATTTAGGTACCTGACAAACACATGCCAAATTTTTTTTTGGGTACGACCATTCCTTCTTGGTGAAAAATGGCTTTAAAAATGCTTAAATCACTTTAGGGATGTTAGCTACTCGATCTGCTACTGCTAACACTAATTCGGTCAGTTTCAATCGGCCCGCGATTCCCCACCAGACGGGGGGGGCTACAATGTTCATATTTTACATGGACATTAAGGTTATAGTAATATAGTCTCTTTTGAAAAAAAAAGTTTAAAAAAATTTGCTGGAAGGCTTCCAATAAAGGTTTTAAATAAGCCTTAAACCACTAGGCATACAATCAACAGAAACCATAGTTTACTTGACACTTGTTGACCGGTTTTAAGCAGAGTAGGCGGGAAAGTGCGATACGTTTACAAATGGAGGGCATTTTAAATTTTGCTTCTTTGTGTGAAATGAGAAAAGTTGTCATTATACTCTCATAAAACAATCAGAAACCGTCCCTGACCTAGGGCCCAGATGTAGAAAATTATTTATAATACATCAGTGTAGGGCTAAAGTTCCATTAGGCTATAGGACTAGATAAAATTATTACTTACATTACATGTTTGACAAGCCTAGCCAACCCTAGGCCAGCACAACATAGTTCTGACACACTTCCCGCACAAATAACTAGTTTTGATTACTAAAGCCTAATGCAGATAAAAAAAATAGTATGATTGTCCACCAAAGGCTATACAAAATGTTCCGAAATAAAACACATATTTTTTCTTTTTAGCCATGTTGAGCCATGATCAAAGTCAGCTTGCTACTACACACAATGTCGAAGCAAGGTGTCGAATATGAGCGTGATCATCTGTTGTTTACATACTTGCAACTATGCTTGCAACAATCAAATCATTTCATGCAACTCGTCTTTTGATTGGCCCGCGTTTATGAAGGCACTGCCATCTAGAAAAAATATAGAAAGTTTTCGAGCCCCTTGTCTGGATTTTTCGTGAACCTCACTCCACGTAAAAACAGCCCATGACGTTTTCCACGATACCGTTCAAGAATACCAATTCCTTCGAAAAAGAAAACGACCTCGTTTTCTAATTTCGTTTTCAACTCATCTCCCACGAACTCAAGAATTGGGGTCCAGTCCTTATACCGTCGTTATACCATGGTTATACCACCTATACCCAGGATGTACATGAATCCGGTCCTAGATATTTTACATCCTTTTGTTATTGCTAATACCATAGAAATTAAATCAACTTTGATAAAATTATAATATTTTAACAAATAATTTTACAATGGAACTTGAAAAAGTAATGAGATCACACAGATAACCAAAAAATTGTAGAAATACAGCCAACCTTAAAACACTCAAAAGAAATGAGATCTAAAAAAGGCCAAGCTCATCTACCCTTCCACATTTGCGCATTCTTAAATTCATAAACGTACAGAGTTCCCATAACACATCCTCGAAAAGCTTGGCAAAATAAAAATTTTCATGTTATTACGTTTAAATTAATTAGAAAAAAGAACTTGGTTGAACTTTACTTTAAATTTTAATCGCAAATTCTATTTTGCCAAGCTTTTCGAGGATGCTGTTATGGGACACTGTACTTTATGAATTTAAAAATGCGCAAATGTGGAAGGTAGATGAGCTTGGCCCTTTTTTTAGATCTCATTTCTTTTGAGTGTGTAAGGTTTTGGCTGTATTTCTCAAGTTTTTGTTATCTGTGTGATAGGTTTGTTCGTTCGTCGACCAAATGTAAACACTAAAAACGTCAGTGTCTATGTCTACACTTTACACTGGCTTCTAGGCTAGTGTTATGAGGTCCCGTTTTTTACACTGAAAAGGGAAAAGAACGAAATAATGACTCATTTCACAAAAATGTGTACAAACGAACACACCTAATAACTTTGGGTTTATTCTAGTTGAATTTAAACAAAAGTGTATAAACAAATTATTATATTATTATTATTTAGAACTATAAACTTTAAGCTGTGTGAGTTATATTTTTTTCTATCGTCTTGTTTAAATATCTGCTTGGGGATTTGGGGTGTGTGATCAATGGAAATTGGACAAGTGTACGGACAGTATAGTACAGCAAGTGCCTTCATTGCGGGGTTTAGTTTGTTTGTGTAAGAAGAAACCAATGAGGAGTTTTGCTTTGGGGGGTTTATTGTTGAAATTAATTAGTTTTTGTTAACCCCTAGGTGTCAATATTTAATGTGTATATTATTCAATCATGATGGTAATTAAGTGTTACTATAAGTGAAGATGATTGTTTTGCTCGATATTTACCTTCATTACAACAATGATTTTAAAGGTTGAGGCATAGATCAATTACTAAGAGTGATCTTTACTCGTATTAATATAATGCAATTGGGTTGTTGAGAAACATATTATCCTGATGTGTGTAATCTCGGTTTCATTTCTGTTCACATACAATGGTAATATTATGTAACATGTAATGCGTAAGTGGAAATCTTTAATTAATATTCAATAAGCCATAAACACAATTTTGTACGTCAAATTTAAAGAAAAAAAGTAGAAAGAAATAATAAGAAATTAAATACATCTTGAGTGATAGTTTTTAAGTACATTTTAAATAAAAGACAATTCTCATTTCTACAAGGTTTATTAGAATAAAACTAAATCACACATATAGATTACATACTATTAACACCTATACGCTTATTGGTTTAACAAAACTTAAAATTTATATATTTAGTTGATGAACTTTCTGTTTGTATTTATGTTAATTAAAATTGAATTGAATTACATTCGTTATTAGCGAGTGAATCTGTTCTCTCTCATTGTGTCAAGTATCCATCCCCGGAATGCCGAGACGTTGGTGCTGAATCCAATTTCGTCGGGCATGATGCAGCCAAACCCGAAAGATATAACTCCACATACAGCGAGCCCCCGTGTTGTGTTGCACGTGAGCGGGCCCCCTCCGTCACCCTGGATGAAAACAACTCTGTGACTCAAAACTAGATATTTGGATGAAACTGTATCAAAACAAAACAAATCCACATACTTCTGTATCTGCTTGATCAAACTAAAAGGCTCATCCCATCCAAGTGACGCAACTGTTTGTTGCATAGTCTGTACTTCCTACCCTATAAGCCGAACCAGCCGCAGCGCAACCCCACATAATAAAGGAATTGATTCAGAACTTAGATCGGACATGTTAGCATGAGTTCTTCATTTGTAGGCCCTCATAAATTTCATCAATCAACTATTTAAGATCATACCCACTAACCAATTTCATTTCAGGCAATCACAATATTAATAATATTAATAAATATCATTATGTCCTTGATTATAAAATGGCAGGACACCTAACTCGTTGAATGGAATTTGATCCCGCTTCTTGCTTCCCTATCTTCGTGAGGCAAACAATCTGCATGTTTTTATGTTCATATGTACCATGAATAACGAATAAATAATCATAATTGTAACAAATAAATACTTTTTATTATTATTATTATTATTATTATTATTATTATTATTATTATTATTATTATTATTATTATTATTATTATTATTATTTTATTTCAAATTTAAGGCTTTCGCGGCCCGGTTTAAATAATTAACACAATTTATTGGTCGGGACATTTCGCCGCGTCGAATCTGCTTTAATTGCTTTTGACGTTTCAGCCCAACTGTGTGGGCTATCCTCAGAAAAACAAGATATTAATTCTAAAAACTTACAAAAATAAAAGCCCAGACAAGGCGTTACATAGAAAAACAAAATCACAAACAAACAGTTACCAGGGACCAGGCCCCGCCTTCTATAAACATGCGTTACATTCTTATGAAGACCAAAATATCACATTTGAGAGTTTCTGGTACGTATACGATCACTTCGTCGGACTCCACTTTCTTGGGGCTGATCCAGTTCTGGGACAGGGAGGACGAGAAGGTCTGTATTCGAAACCGGAAGTAAGATGTCGGGGATAATGCAACTATTTTTGATACGGCCAGCGTTGGAGTTGTCTTGAATCCTTTTCAATATAGGCGCCCACGACCCGCTCAGCTTAAACCCAACATCACCATTAAAATTGTTTGGTGTTTTAGCAATTTCAATGGACTCTCTAACCAATCTTGAAGTAAACGAGGCTCTTTGCAAACTATTGTGGCACTCTCAACAGAATTTCATGTCTTGGATTGTTACATTTTCACAAGCATGTTTAGCCACCGCTGACTGTTCTTCTCGAGCATGCCTACAATGAGCTTTATGTTCTTTAAGTCTTGTATTCCATTTGAAGAGATTATCAGTGGAGTAGAAAGCGTCCTTGATTCGTCTGTCTGACGCTGAAGCAGAGGAAGTTCGACAAGAGACAACGAAGTATTGAAAGCAGCGAAGCCTCCTGAAAAGAACCTTAGTAAGCAGGAACAAATGGCAATCAAGAGACTTCGAGAGAATGATTCAATACGAGTTCTTAAGTCAGACAAGGGTAATTCAACTGTGGTGATGGATTTAGTCGACTACAGGCAGAAGATGGAAAATCTATTGCAAGGTAAAGCATACCAATTACTCCAACGAAGTCCTCTAAGCAGAATAACCCTTTTAACAGCTAAACTGATTAAAGAATCACCTCTGGACGCAGTGGTAAAAAAGGCGATAACCCAACACGATGGTAGAACGCCGAGGATATAGGGTCTTCCTAAGTTCACAAGCAGGAGTTCCGTTACGTCCAATTGTAAACGCAATAGGTTCCCCTACCCATGAGCTGGCTCGCCACTTGGCTAAGCAGATTCAACCACTTGTGCCATATACCAAGTCATACATTAAGAACTCGGTTCATTTTATTGAAAGACCTAACACTCGATGGCCAATACTTGATGGTAAGTTTTGACATTGTGTCATTGTTTACATAATATTCCAGTGCCAGAAGCAATGAAGGTGGTACGGAAAGAATTCCTTTGGCAAACACATCTCAGACTTAATTCAACATTGTCTGGAATCCACATTCTTTGTTTTTGAGGGACAAGTGTATCAACAAACTGAAGGCACTCCAATGGGCAGCCCTTTATCTCCAGTAGTAGCCAATCTCTTTTTGGATGATTTCGAGTCCAAAGCACTGGACTCGGCTACACTGAACCCAAAGATTTGGTTGCGATATGTGGATGACATCTTTGCAGTTTGGCCCATGGTAGGGAAACACTACATGCATTTTGGTCTATTTGAATAGCATCCATCCAAGCATTCAGTTCACTATGGAATTAGAGACGAATGGCCAACTAGCTTTTTCTGGATATTCTAGTCACGAGAGGAAACATACCTGGCCACGCCGTTTATCGCAAGCCCACTCATACCAACTTGTACCTGCATGAGACATCCCATCACCACCCGCCACAGAAACAGTCTGTTATTAACACGCTGGTAACCCGAGCTTATAGACTGTCAGACGAAGCAAGTTTGGAAAAGGAAAGGGTGTACTCAGAGAAGCATTATTAAACAATGGCTACAGTAATGCAACCATCAACAGGCTTTGAACAGGCCACAGAGGCAAGATAACAGAGCGATAGTTGAAGATGAGGCTACCGGTAACATCACGAGAGCCTTCCTGCCTTACGTGAAGTACACGACGGACAGAATCGGGCGCATTTTAGCTAAAAAAGAGATCAAAAATGTTTATACTCCATGGAAAAAGGTAGCCAATTTGATGAAGCCAGTCAAAGATATCATTCCACTGCAAGAGAGTGGTGTTTACCAATTCCTTGCAAGTGTGGGTTGTTTATATAGGCCAAACATGCAGGACAGTGGGAACAAAACTTAAAGAACATAAAGCTCATTGTAGGCATGCTCGAGAAGAACAGTCAGCGGTGGCTAAACATGCTTGTGAATATGTTAACAATCCAAGACATGAAATTCTGTTTGAGAGTGCCACAATAGTTTGCAAAGAGCCTCGTTACTTTCCCAAAATTGGGTTAGAGAGTCCATTGAAATTGCTAAAACACCAAACAATTTTAATGGTGATGTTGGGTTTAAGCTGAGCGGGTCGTGGGCGCCTATATTGAAAAGGATTCAAGACAACTCCAACGCTGGCCGTATCAAAAATAGTTGCATTATCCCCGACATCTTACTTCCGGTTTCGAATACAGACCTTCTCGTCCTCCCTGTCCCAGAACTGGATCAGCCCCAAGAAAGTGGAGTCCGACGAAGTGATCGTATACGTACCAGAAACTCTCAAATGTGATATTTTGGTCTTCATAAGAATGTAACGCCCTGTTTATAGAAGCGGGGCCTGGTCATGGTAACTGTTTGTTTTGTGATTTTGTTTTTCTATGTAACGCCTTGTCTGGGCTTTTATTTTTGTAAGTTTTAGAATTAATATCTTGTTTTTCTGAGGATAGCCCACACAGTTGGGCTGAAACGTCAAAAGCAATTAAAGCAGATTCGACGCGGCGAAAATGTCCCGACCAATAAATTGTGTGAATTATTATTATTATTATTATTATTATTATTATTATTATTATTATTATTATTATTATTATTATTATTATTATTATTATTATTATTATTATTATTATTATTATTTTTTTTTTATTATTATTATTTTATTGGATGTATTTCATACAAAATCGGTCAAAACCGGAGCTAACATGTTGTACGGACTTACGTCAAGTACTTCCATGTGTATCTATATTACATACCTACATTATTACTTTGTCTTAACTCTAACTAAAATAAGTCATTTATAATATAGTTTGTAGATGATGTTTTCTTTCTGCTGTGTACGGTCGTGGCCGATTTCTCGTCGCCATCCTAGCATTTGCTCTTCGGACTATGGAAACCACGAAAACCATGTCAGGATGGAAGCTGTCTCGGAATCTCGAAGTATCATTCTTAGTTTAGAAATTTACGAACTATTCTACACGTGTTGAGTATTACTGCCTTTTGAGTCTCGATGTAAACATTGGGTGGAAGATCTAGTTGTTTAATGCTTTCATGTAGCATCTTCTTGATCTCAATTGCAAGTTCACTATACTTGTCATTTTTTTCTTCCATGTAGTCTTCGAGGTTATGGCACATTGGGACAGCAACGTCAATAAGGGTAGTTTCTTGTTTCTTCTTTGTCAATTATAATTATATCCGGTCTGTTGTGATGTATAGTTTATATACTTTATATATATACTTTATATACTGTGGTAGGCCCTATTGCCACAGATGATGGACTACACTGCGTTATATGCATTTCAAAACATGTTTATAATTATTTTTGAAATGCAATCTAGAAATTACAAAATCTTTCCCGACAGGGGATTGAACCCACGTCTCCCACATTTCGGCTACAAGGGCGCTTAAGCCAACTAGACTAGGGAAAACGCCAAAGTCGTAGTTAGACGAGTGAGCGAGTCATGTGGTGAGTACCCGGGGAAAATTTGCATTAAGTTTGATAATTATATTCGTATAGATAATAGGGTATTGGTGGAAATCACTGTGCCGGAGGTTGCTGTTGTTGGCAGTCTTCAACTGAATATTCCGTGTGACTGCCGGGTCTTGCTTAATGTTAGATTGTTGGTCCGGGAGTTGTGTAAATGTTTAGGCCATAGTTTAGGCCAAAATGCTCCAATGTAGCCTATATGATAGGCTAGGGAGGCCTAAGGTAAGGGGAAGAAAAGAAATGTTACCGGGTACTCAACACATGGCTCACTCACTCGTCTAACAACGACTTTGGCGTTTCCCTAGTATAATTTGAAATCTTTGCTATCTACTACTTTCTCCGGTTTGTATATTTTGTAGTATGGTGTGTGTGTGTATCAATGAGGTTGTACTTGATTGCTAGTTTTTGGTGAATAATGATAGCTACTTGGTTATGTCTGTAGAGGTAATCCGTTTGACATAGTGACTGGCACCCGGATATGATGTGTTCGATTGTTTCACCCCTTACACTACATTTTCTACATTGATCGTTTACTGTCGCATCTTGTATAATGTATTTTTTTTATAATTTTTCGTTGCAATCACTCTGTCTTGAATAGCCAGCATAAAACCTTCTGTTTCTCCAAATAGTTCCCCGTTGTTTAACCACCTATTTGATGCTTTAATATCTACGTGACCTTTATGTAGTTCATCATAATGTCTCTTGTGTAGGGTCTTTTCTGAGAGACGTAACTCTTTTGAAGCGTCAGTTATGAGTTTCCCTTGTAGATTGACATTTTCGTTTGCTAGATTGAGTGGAGTTAATGATTTGTCAGCTAGCACCACAGCCCTATGCAGTGTGGATTGGTTGCTCTTTGTAAAAAAATATTTTCTTAAAATGTCTAGTTGTTTATAATATAAGTTGTTCAGATCAATTAGGCCTCGTCCTCCTTGTTCTCTTGGAAGTGTCAATCTCTCTATTGCTGATTTAGGATGATGCATTCTGTGTTTAGTAAGTGTAGTACGAGTTAATATTTCCAGCGCGTGGATGTCTGTCTGTGTCCATTTAATGATTCCGAATGAATATGTCAGAAACTGGTATAGCATATGTATTTATTGCTGTGATCTTGCTTTTCCCGTTTAGTTGCGTCTTGAGGATAGATTTTAGTCGCTTCTTGTATGTATCTTCTTGTATGTATGTATTATTATTATTTTTTATTATTATTATTATTATTATTATTATTATTATTATTATTATTATTATTATTATTATTATTATTATTATTATTATTATTATTATTATTATTATTATTATTAAATAATGCAAATAATGCATCCATATATGATTTTATTGAGGAAATTGGAAATTATTGGGAGAAGGTTGGCGATAAATACGCAGTGTCTATTGGTGATGTCAATATTGACATTCTCAAGCAACGTGATAACGTAGTTCAATTATAGAGGCGGGTCTTGCTGCAAAGGGATTCATTCCTTGTATTACAGTTCCTACGCGGGAGGAAATCGTTAATGGTAGGTTAAGCAGTACGTGTATTGACCATGTTTATTTACGAGGTATCGACGGCCGTTTATACGTCAAAAGTCAGTGACCATTACATGATAATCGCATCAATACGTGTAGGAGAACAAGGTGATGATTCCGAGGAAACAATAACAATAAAAAAATGTTTGAATGAAAATATACTGCTAACTCAATTAAAATCTGTACAGTGGCAAGAAGTAATATCGAGTAATAATTGTTGTCAGTTGTACGATGCTATATATAATGAATTCAAAACGGCATATGAGAAGGCGACTTATCATAAAAATAATAAAGTTAAATGTCGAAATAATAAGAAGTGGGTAAGCAATGAACTTTTAGAGTTAACAAAGGAAAGAGACAAATTGTTTCGAAAGTGGAAAAATTGTAATGAATTAAATGTCTTAAAAGATATTTATAGACATGAGTATAATTGTTTCAGGAATAAAGTAAACAAGAAAATACATGTTGCAAAAATCCAATACTATAAAAATTTAATCAACGAAAATAAACATAATATCAAAGACACGTGGCAGTCAATTAATGAAATAATAGGTAAGCGGAAAAAAGAGTCTGTGGATGTAGTTATTAGCCGATTCCTGGGGAAGACAGAGAGTGAAACTGTTATCGCAAATAAATTTGCAAAATCGTTTATTGATGAGGTTGATAAGAATATACACAACTGTGAAGTGCAGTGTGTGCGTAACGAGTTTGGAAACGATGATAGGTACAATCACCAACCCCAATCTATGTACATACCTCCAATCGATGAAGTAGCGGTTAAAGAAATTATCAACAACATGAGTACAAATAAGCAAGCAGGCATTGAGGGTATACGAGTTAACGTGCTTGAAAAATTTTTCTAATGAGATAAGCTCGGACATTGCGCGTTTAATTAACTTGTCTCTAACCGAGGGGGTGGTGCCGGAAAAACTGAAGACCTCCATTGTTAGACCCATTTATAAAAAGGGAAATCACCTTGACTACTCTAACTATAGACCAATTGCCATTTTGCCCAGTATTGAAACGATAATGGAATGATATGTTGCCAATTGTTTAGTAAAACATTTAGAAAAGTTTAATATTATCAATAAAAATCAATACGGATTTCAAAAGGGGAAAAGTACTTCAGATTTGCTTGTAAAATTTGCTGATTTAGTCAACTCTAAGCTTAACAAAAACTATCACATTTTTATGTATGTTTATTGACTTCACTAAAGCTTTCGATACGCTGAATCACAAAAAAATGTTGGTTGCTTTAGAACGAATTGGCGTTAGAGGCCCTCTTTGGCATGGTTTAAAAATTATTTTTCAAATAGAAAAATTATTGTGCGAGTAGGAGTGTGTGAGAGTGAAGCCAGAGTATGCTCAACAGGTGTACCGCAGGGATCTATTTTAGGCCGGTTCTGTATTTAATATATGTTAAATGTATGGTACATTACATAAGTAAATGTTTTTCTTTTTTCTTTGCTGATGACTCAGCATTGGTAGCAATTCACAAAAACATAAAAGTTGCTGAAATATTTTTACAGGAAGATTTATTAAAATGTTAAAATGGACACACGATGAAGGCCTTATCATTAACTCAGCTAAAACAAAGATTGTGCATATTTCTTCACCTCACAATGCCGACCATAATGCTAATATAAATATTATAACTCATTCCTTTGATTGTTTGCATGATTCTGTTCATCATATGGATGGTATTATCATAAACTGTAATTGTGTTAATAAAATAGAATCTGTTTACAGTCATGAATATTTGGGGGTGGTGATAGACCAAAATTTTAGTGGGATGTTCATATAGAAGTAGTGAGTAGGCGGCTTAGATCATGTGTTCATCAGATTTATAAACTAAAGTATGTACTTCCTTATACTCTACTCCGAACCGTATACATAGCACTTGCTGAGTCAGTCATATCATATGCCCTGCTTGCATGGGGCAATGCATCATTTTCAAATTTAAAATATATTATTTCACTGCAAAATAGAATGGTTTGTTTAAATCCCCTTATAAGAAAAATGGTTCATGTATCACAACTTATGATTTATATAGATATTGTAATGTTTTACCTGTAAATGTACTGTTCACTTACAAATTATTAGTTAAATTTTATTATGATAATTCGTTTAAAACTATTGTTAGTCATAATGCAAATACTCGCGCCAGGGAGGCAGAGTATTTGAAAATACCAACTTACAACAATAAGTATGGGAAAAGAGCTTTGCAATACAGTGTACCTTTTACTTTTAGTAAAATTCCCAAATATTTACGAAGTATAGATCAAATAAGTAGGGTAAAGAATGAGTTAAAAGTGTTTTTGTTATATGAAACAGACATTGCATGTAAGTGGGATGCGTAGTATTTTTAAGTTTCATTTTCAGTGTATTATTATTTGTTCAAGTTTTCTGTATGTTTTTTGGTTCGAGGTATTTTGTTGTTTTTCCCTTGTACTTATATCAATATTATAAAGTCTGGAGTCTGGGTTATTTTTATTAATTGTCAATGTTTTTTATCCCCACAGCTAAGCCGCTTGTGTGGCTTGTGGGACTCGTTTCCATACTGAACTAATCATGTATTTAAATATGTACTTCCAATAAAAAAAAAAAAAAAAAAAAAAATTATTATTATTATTATTATTATTATTATTATTATTATTATTATTATTATATTATTATTATTATTATTATTATTATTATTTTTATTATTATTATTATTATTATTATTATTATTATTATTATTATTATTATTATTATTATTATTATTATGAGATTATATTATTATTACGATTCTTTTTATAATTATTAAATAGCAATTTCCCCTCATTGCATTAA
The DNA here is from genome assembly GCA_024449915.1 of Sweltsa coloradensis. Lineage (NCBI taxonomy): Eukaryota > Metazoa > Arthropoda > Insecta > Plecoptera > Chloroperlidae > Sweltsa > Sweltsa coloradensis. The sequence continues at coordinate 286 of JAMZAV010006663.1, read as the reverse complement.
TTGCTTTCAGTTCCAATCCAAATATCAGGTTTCTTATCTCAATTCTCACTGTCATGGAAGATTACTCTCAGTTCTGATAAAATAACAACAATCTCCCAACCCCGTCCGTACTGAGCTACACACGATAAGATCATCCATTGCAGCAAGCGTTATTAATAATCATATAATCACATTACATACCTTGCATGCATCCTTGTCAGGTGTTAAAGTGCATATCAATATTACATCAATGTCAAACCCTAACTGCTCCTTGCTAGCTCAGTAGTCATTATTTGCACGTTACTTT
>JAMZAV010006662.1:0-33107 GCA_024449915.1 Sweltsa coloradensis | reverse complement strand
ATGTAGAAAGTGAATCTAATTATCTGTGCCTTTAATTTAAAACAACTCTAGTTACGATTTTAAAACTTTTCAATTACCAAATTAATTTGAAAACCCGGTCATTAGTTGGCCACAATTTAATGTATGGTGAAACCGTATCGCCTATAACGGTCAATGGCCAATATTGTGAACGTAAAGGCTAAGGTATGGAACCTGCCACGCCTCCTTACGTCCTAAACATATGCATATATTTAACTGAAATGAAGCAGACGGGGACGGAGACCTAAAGGTACCGCCCAGCAAAAGGTAGTAAGTAACCTAAGAAAGGTAAAATAATAATTGTTGTTTATTAAAAATCATCTAAATATTAACTGATTTCAAACTTTAATTAGGGTTTTGTGTTCAAGGACTGACTAGACAAAAATTTTGTAAATTTGTGGATCGGTTTTCCAATTCGGGCAACAACAGGGTCTGATCGCCACAATGTGCCCCCAACTGGGCGCCACATTGTGGCGATCAGACCCTGTTGTTCCCGAAATTGGAACCGATCTCACAAATTTACATTATTTTTTTGTCTACTCAAGTCCTTGAACACAAAACCCCTTAATTAAAGTTAGAAAATCAGTTAATATTTAGATATTTGTAATTAAACAACAATTATTAATTCACCTTTCTCAGGTCTACTCTACTACCTCTGCTGGCGTCCCTTTAGGTCTTCCGTTCCCCTCTGCTTCCTTTCAGTAAATATTATGCATTTGTTTTAGTGACGTAAGGAGGGCGTGCTAGGTTACTACTCTACAACATATGTAGGCTTTTAACGTTCAATATTTTGGTTCACTATTGCGGTTACTATGGCGATACATGGTTTTACTCCTACCTACGAGCTCGTTAAATTAAATAAAGGCGCCCGACTAATCAGCATACTCAATTTACAAATTATATTGTGGTTTATGAAAACTGTCTTTAGACAGGTACTTAGCCGTTTATTGATGTCCTTGCGTAATCCTTTTGTATTGGTTAATGTTATTGACGTTGATGACTTTCACTATTGTGGGAATTCTGGGGATCTTGACGTGGTACGTAGTAATCCTGGTTATGCGTAGTTAACACTTCCTGAAGATTGCTAATGTATCACTGGTGATCGGCCCCGTATGGGTTCAGTTCACATACACTCCGCAAATTATTGTCTTTGTTTCTTGGAAGAGACGGTCGGTACTTGAATGTAGTCTTTTTTAAATGAGGTAATAGTAATAAAAAAAAAAGAGTTAATGACTGTTTATTCGTACGGTGTTGTTCTTTGATGATAACTGTTTTTAGATAAACTTCACTTTGGGATATTATGGTCAGTAGACACATCAAAATGCAAAAAAAAAAAAATGTTCGTAGATTATATGATCCTAGACACATACGAAAATACAAAAAATGTTCGTAGATGAACCTCACGTAGATATATGGTCACAGACACATACAAAATACAAAATGTTTCGTAGATGAACCTCAATTTTAATAAAAATAAACACACACTTTTGATTATTATGCCTTATTGAACTCCTATATCCGCTCACACTGATCCTATTCACATGACAACTCTAATCTTCCTAACATGAGTTACTATGTCCCGTACCATAGGCACTCATCTAAAACGCACTTTACCGAATCATATCTCCTAGGCACAGGTGAGTTGCCTCCATCTTCACAACTGTGGCTTGATCCACACATCCTCCTGCAAAACTTGTGTAGAAACACCCCCCACCCTATCGAAGTTTCTCGTTTACTAGGAACTGACCAATTATATGGTTGAAGCAACCTCAACTTGAGACTGGTTTTCTTATGGCAATACCCCTGGACATATGCCCTATGGGTGAGTCTCCTGTTAACTCGCCCCTACCTTAGGACTGGATCTCTACTCTTACAACCACGCAGTTCCATACTCGGAAAGTCCGATAACATCGCCAATTATCTCTGTGTTCGCTCTTGCGAGATGATTTGGCGCGACCTACTGTCGGTGAGCTGCAGTCCTCCAGACACCCCCATACTACCACCCAACGAATGTCCTATCGTCGACTTACTTTCCTTTCATAAGCCCTTGTTGACATCAATTATCTTTTTCTGAACTGCGTAGCCTTGCAGGTGTTTCCATTTAACCCCGGCCTCGAGATGCTTCGACTACCTTGAAATCAGCCTAGAATTTAGAGATGCTTCTCCAGCTCTCATCTAGTCTTATTACACATCAATATTAATCACAATTAATTTGATTAAAAATTGAAATACTACTTGATTAGTTAATAAGGTCATATAAGAATTTTTTCACCCTAATTATAATGGCCATATCGTAATTGGTTTGTATGCAAAGTGGCTAATGTCCCAATTGGTCAGTATGCCAAAGGGGTTCATTTTCTAAACGGTCAGTATGCAAAGTGGCTAATGTCTAATTGGGCAGTATGCAAAGTGGTTGATGTCTAATTGGTCATTATGCTAAACTACTTGCAGTTGACTGCAAAGCAGCGCTCTTAAACTGTTGATATGGCAAAATATAAATGAAATAAAAAATGAGAAGGGGGTAGGCCACCCCTATCGCGACAAACTAAACCAAACTTCTTTTCCTTTGTCTCTCTAAAATTTTTTACAGCTATATCTGCGATCCCAAAACAAGTATTACATAAAGTTAATATTTCCCCCCCCCCCCCCAAACTGCCACTGCCTTTCATACAGCCCTTTGATATTAAACCCTATGTAGGCTAGATTAGCATCTCCTATACCTCCGCACAGGCGCGAGCGTGGCAAATTGAAGACTCAACCGGCCCATTTCAGATGGCGATTTGGTGTTTTAATTTATGCTTTTTTAATGCAATAAAGTATTTTACTGGATTGTTTGATATGGTTTTAGCTTGTGCAGCATGGTATTAAACAAAAGAAACAATACGAAGTGATTGCATAAGGGAATTTAGTATCATTTGGTGTTAAAGGCTAGTATGCTTACCTGTCAACCTGGCGGCAATCTTGAGAACTATTTGGCCACAAATCGCTCCCATTTGATTAACATGTAAACTGTCATTTTAAGATGGCTTCTAATTGTACCGGAAGTGGACCACCGACTGCTGGTCTAGCCAATTATATAGGATGTCTATGATACTAGCCTCATACGGCTCGCAGTCTCAACTCGCCTATTCTTAGCTCGCCTACATCAATTTGTAGTAATATTTCAGGTGTAATTGGCCGCTTCCAAGAATCACTTATCTACTTTAATTGGTCGTAGGAGGGGTTTTCTTGATTCGCCTACGCCAATGGCAGCGAGCCTTTCTAATGGCTGAGTTCCAGAATTCATCTCGTGAGTATAATCCCGGATACCCTACTGTGACGTCAGGATACGTTGGATGTCAGAAAAATATTGGGACAGTTGGATTACAACTATGGCGGCAAATACAAATCAGCTGTAGGCATGTGTTGTGTATGCACATTGAGCAAATGGTGATCATTCTAGACCAATAAATGTCAGCTTTCAGTCCGAAACTGACATAAAAATTAGTATGATCTGATGTCTGTGGTAAATAGATACTGAACTAAGGCCAAAGATTGAGGCCTAGGCCCTATGCCTACGCCCTATACAAAACTATTATTGAATAAACAGCAACTAAAATAGCAAACGCGCTTGTATATCCATGACTGGCTATTCAGAGGTGTATGCCTAGACCTAGGCATTACCTAGGCCTAGGGCTAGCCTCTTCGCTCTATCCTCCTGCTCGAGTGGATCGTGCTGTAGGCCTAGCTAGCTCCTTGGCTTGTTATCCCTTAATAAATTTGAAAGCAAATTCTGGATCTGGAAATAAATCAGGCTAAAATAAGTAATTGCATGTATCAAGTTTGGTGCTAGGAACTAGGCTAGGCCTACACGTAAAAGCTTTCAACCCAAAGGGGTAGACATAACCTAAAAACCGGATCACACCCTTGACCTAGGAGTAGGCTAGGCCTAGGTCTAATTTCTATTCAAACTTGTTAAAGTATGATTAATTACTCATCATTTTGCATTATTGTGGCCGTATCATGTGACACGGATAACGTGTATAAGTGATGCCTTCAAATTCGAGCATAATAATATCCACTAATTGCACTCACTTCGATTTTCCCGCTAAAACAAGTAATCTAATCCCAGTCATCTTCTTGCGGGTCGGATGAGTCGGATGAGGGTTGGATTTGTTTTGGCTTATTTCCGGGACACTTGGATTGCAATCTGAGATGAACTTTGGAACACTTGGCTGACTCGGATTAGTATAATCGGATGAATTCTGGAACTCAGCTATGGTTATGCGACTTGACCGGCAAGTTTGAATTATACCAAATTTAACGTTGACAGGGCACTACCCAGACAGATTTTTTGCTCGAAACGTTGCTCACTTTGTGCCTTTTTAATATATTTGTGGATTAACGTAGCGAGCGAAGCGAAGATTCCATTTAACTACACTGGAGAAAAAATCCGGAATGTTTTTTTTTCTGTTTGTAATTATTGTGTCTGTTCACACGATTCCGGCTAAACCGATACTCCAATTGCGATGATATTTTATAAAGACCTTTGAAATCTCTGTACTTAGAACTGCCACGTTTTTTAGCGCAATCGAAAAATTATATCTCATAAAATTCGCAATTTTACGATATTTTTCGTTTTTTAAAAAAATTCTTCGCTTTATAACACCTAGGCCTACATGCTTTATCCGATAATAATGATTTTTTCACAGAACCTTTATTTTATGAATTTGTATATTCGTGTGAAATTTGAGCGTAAGTGTGGCTCGTTGGTCTTGTGGTTAGCATGCCTCCAATTCAGAAGGTCCAATAAGGTTCGATTCCCGCCAAAGTCAGAAGTTTTTTAACTTCTGATTTGGACTGAAGTCTATCAGTTCTTGTCTTAGGAGTTTGTAAACTCTAACTTTGGAGCCGTCAAAGCAACGAAGCACGTAATAAATTCAGAGTTGTTTTAAATCGGCCTTGTTGATTCTGGCGTTGATCTGCGGGTGTTTGCACTTCCATACCACTGATTGCTATATTTCCTATTAAAAATATCGATCTTTGGTTGGTTATCACCTCACTCGTCGATTGCGTCGGCGCCTGCAGGGTTAGCTCGGTCGCTTTGATTTACTGTCCCCCACTGAAAATCAGTTATATAACTGAGTGGGTAGACTCTAAATACATTTTATTTATTATTTATTTATTTATCGAAAAATTATTTCTTATGAAAATCGCACTTTTAGGAATTTTTTAAATTTCTTTGACTTACAACACTTACATGCTTTATCCGATTGTAATGATTTTTTCACAGAACCTTAATTTTATGAATTAATTGGATGAGCGTAGCGAGCGAAGCGAAGATTCCATTTCACTACACTGGAGAAAAAAATCCGGAATGTTTTTTTTTTTTCTTTCCTTCTTTCTTTTTTTTTCTGTATTTTTGTGTGTTTGTCAGCACGATTCCGGCTAAACCGATACTCCGTTTGCGATGAAATTTTATGGAGGCCTTCGAAATCTCTGAACTTAGAACTGCCACGTTTTTGAGCGCAATCAAAAAATTATTTCTCATGAAAATCGCAATTTTACGATTTTTTTCGATTTTTTGAAAATTTATTTTACTTATAACACCTACATGCTTAATCCGATTTCATGATTTTTTCACAGAACCTTAATTTTATGAATGAAGATATCCGTGTGAAATTTGAGCGCAATCGAAAATTATTTTTCATGAAAATATAAATTTTGTGAGTTTTTTCTTTTTTAGAACAATTTTTTACTTATAACACCTACATGCTTTATTTTATTGTAATACTTTTTTCACAGAACCTTAATTTTATGAATTTATATTCGTGTGAAAATTGAGCGCAATGGAATAATTATTTCTTATAAAAATCGCAATTTATCGTTTTTTAAATTTTTAAAAATTCATACGATTAATTAAAAAAATTAAAAATTAAAGTTTATTTTTAATTTAATTTAATTTAATTTAAAAAAAATCTTCAACTTAGTACTAATTTTTTCACAGAACATTGAACAACAGAAAATCCGCATAACACATGGCAGCTCAATGCACCAATTACGCTCATCCAACAACGCGGCGGGACTTAAGCGTTTCCTAGTATATGGGTCATTCTCAAATAAAGTGACCTTTGTGCTGTCCCACCTTTATAATATTTTTTTTTAGATCAAAATATTGGTTTGCATACAGCTGGTTGTACACTTTCAGAATACTAATAGTTTTCGTTAGATCCATGAATGAATTTTTGCACTTCTATCTTGTAAGGCTGACCTTTAATTCGCTATTACGTAATGCAAAATGTGCTGAAACCTATGTCCCTATCCACAAAACCAGAAGTGTTTCAGTAAGCTGTTCGGATTTTTCACTAAATACTATTTAAAATGAAAGCAGAAATAATAATTAAGTAATCGATGTTAAAGACATTTTAATTAGACGAGTGAGCGCAGCGAACGTAGTCTACAACGCTACTCGATCGGGCCTTGGTCGTGAGCATTGTTCAATGTTAAATGTCTGTCTGTCCAGGCTCATACGGCCGAACGGCCAAATAGACCGAGCTGAAATTTTAAACAGACATCCGTGACCAGGTAACTGAGAACTGCTAACAAAATAAGCACAATCTGTTGTGATTTAAACCTGCAAGAAATAAAAAACTGAAAAATACGTTGAAAATGTATAGAAATTATTTTAACGACAATGATTTTCATTTTGAAATAATATATTTTGTTTGTTATTTACCTGGCTGTGAAATGCCGTGTCCAAGGTTAATCGAATGTTGGACGTCAAGGTACCCCCAAATTCCGCTCGTAGATTGAGTGAACCTTGCAATATTTTCACGTATTTCGTACTGGCTATGTTTTCCATAGTATTGTCACAGATGATGGACTACACTGCGTTATATGCATTTCAAAACATGTAAAATAATTTAAAAAATACAATCCAGAAATTACAAAATCTTTCCCGGGCATTGAACCCACGTCTCCCACATTTCGGCTATAAGGGCGCTTTAGCCAACTCGACTAGGAACACACCAAAGTCGTTGTTAGACGAGTGAGCGAGTCATGTGTTGAGTACACGGCAACATTTGCATTTTATTTTGATAATTAATTATATAGGTATAGATAATAGGGTTTTAAGTTTAGTTGGTATAGGCTAAGGGCACGTCAACTGTAAGGTAATAATGCACCACTTTAGTCTATGATAGGCTAGGGAGACCTTAGGTAGGTAAATAATAAATTGATAAATGGGCTTAAATGTGTAGGTTCTATTTTAACAACAATGTTTTTTCGGGAAGAATTATAATTTTTGAAATGTCAAGAGGTGCGCGGCACTGGCCAAGATGCATCGAAACTTGCACGCTCAAGATTACCCAAAACTCCGCACGGAGATTGAGTAAACCTTGCAATCTTAGCTCGTTCTCGTACTGGCTATGTTTCTTATACTATTCTGCAATGTTAAAACACTACAGAAATTATTTATTTATTTGTAATTAATATTATTAACCTAGATGGTTGGCATGCGAAATAAAGTACGATGTACATGAATAATCCCATACAATTTTTATGTCTTTTGTAATTTTATACTATACAAATTTGCGTTTAGCGACAGAAGATACGATTGGTTTGTGCATGGACTTAAAATAGTTACATCCATGGTTTGTAGAAACTCCATTGAGATTCGTGGATCTTGATCACTGCCTTGGTACAAACAATTAAAGATCAAACAGGAATAATTAAAACATAGTATGGGCCGTGTTAATTGTTATTTTTGCAAACAAAAACACATTCGACGCCGCCATTAATTGGCGTGCTTTCTGTTTGTTTTTAAAACTAGGGAAATGCCAAAGTCGTTGTTAGACGAGTGAGTGAGCCATGTGTTGAGTACCGGTAACATTCCTTTTCTTCCCCTTACCTTTGGCCTCCCTAGCCTATCATAGGCTACAGTGGAGCATTATGGCCTAAGCTATGACCTAAACTTAAATACCCTATTATTTATACGAATATTATAATCAAACTTAAATGCAAATGTTCCGGCGCACTCAACACATGGCTCACTCACTCGTCTAACAACGACTTTGGCGTTTCCCTAGTTTAATACATTTTCCAAGAAATATCAAGTAAGGAGTTTTCGTCCCCACTGTAATAATAATATTGATGTCATGACCGTTACCGTGCAATTAAAATTAAAATAAAAATTGTAGAAGGCAGTGGATCAATGAAAAAGAACAAGAACAAGAGTCCATGAAATGACACCATTGAAGTTTGTTTGATTTTTCAATGATATCTGTTTAAATTAAGAAGGGAACAAATAACGGTGAGTATTTTAATTATTGGTCATGAATGTTACCAAGTTAAGATCATTAATTTTTAATTTTATCTTTGATTGAACACTATAATTACATTACAATCAAGTTCCAGCTCCTAGAAAACACAACCCTACTTTTATACACATGTATGGCATTTGTACTGATATTTATTTATGAATTAAAAAATGTTATGACCGTTACTTGTCAGGTATGTTACTTTCAAAAAGTAACATTACCAAGGGCATCGTGGATTACTGCATTAATTTCCTGCAACTGTAGATGTGTTTTGAAGGGAGAGATTTTATTTAATTGCCATTCCCACAAGTAACAAAACACTTGTTCTTATTAATTTTCAGTGATCACTTGTCAAGAATAATTTTTGTAATGACCGTTACCAGAGTTATTATGTTAGTATCACTTTACTTTAAACTCAACACAAACTAGTTGGATTAGATGGATTTTATCTTTAGGTTGACTGATTTGTACACTAACAAGCAACATGTTCTTAGAAAAAAATTATTACTGTTAGAAAAGTAACTTTTTTGTCAAGACTGTTACTTTTTGTCAACACCGTTACCCGAGCTAATTATTAAATTAAGTCTTATTTAAAGTTCAAAATTACTGAATCACATTTTAATCTTATTTATAATATTATATATATATATATATATATATATATATATATATATATTGCAGACATTGTATTTTCGGGTAGTCCGTGTGGTTTTATTATTAGTTCCAACGTTACGTTGGACGTTGGAACTAATAATAATAAAACCACACGGACTACCCGAAAATACAATGTCTGCATATTCAATCCGTGAAAGTCTGCGATATAACATATATTTATATATATATATTATTTCCGTAAAGTATAACTTAACATAAACCATGAATCACGAAAGCCTACAACAGAACATATATATATATATATATATATATATATATATATATATATATATATATGTTTTAAGTATCTTTACGGTAAATAATCACGCACAGTATTATAAAAAATAACTTTAATCCCAACGTTTCAGAAAAACTATGTTTCCATTTCAAGGGAAGGTTAAAAACAAAAATTCAATAAAACAACAACAGCATTATAAAAATAAACAAAAATAAACAAAAAACACACTACCTTGCAAACATAGAAAATTACAAAGATCCAATTGCAGTGAACCTAAAATCAAATCACTTATATATATATATATAAAAACAAATGGAGGTAAAGAATGTTACTTTTGAAGTCAATGCTCAGATTTTTTATTTTAAAATTCTACAAAAAATTTGTGTAGATCTTGGTGGTCGCTGTTTTGTTTATTTATTTTGTCGTATTTTTTAAAATCGTAGACAAGTAAACTCAAGCTAATGTTAAATTAACCTCAAAATTACACTCGACACCTAAATTTATGTATATTACCCGAAATTCAATCAAATCGGAGTATAAAATAGCAAAATAAACATTCTTTACCTCCATTTCGGTATTCAGTAAGGCTTTAGATTATAAAATGCAAATGTGTACCATGTATTCGTATTCAACGCCTGCTTAGCACATGCATAAATTAAAAATATTCAAATCAGACTCAATTATAATTTTTTTTAAAATTGGACGCCATCTTGGATTGAGTTTTTGAATAATGTAGGAAATGAGAATTAAACCATGTTTTCTATTAATTTTGACTTCGAAATTACACTAAGTAGGTACGCGTAGAATCCGAATTTTAATTACATCCAGGAATAAATAACAAATTTCCTACTTTCGGCCTCCATCTTAGATTTTAGTGGCTTCCAAATAAAAAACCTTAGTTTTAACCTAAAATATCTATTCAGCACATGAAATTAGGCCTACACTCATCAAATGAAAATCAGACAAATCAGATTATATTAAGAAAAGTTTAATTTTTTGGCAGCCGTCTTGGATTTTAGGGGTTCCAATCCAAAGGAACATTTTTGAGTGTGCTAATTGCCTTTAATCACTTTCAGGTTATGCCGAGTCAATAGTTATGCTTTTATAAATAAAGCAAAGTTTTCCTTGGCTATCTCCGACTATGCCACAGGTCTATAAGTAATAGGCCGCCATGTTAGATTTTGATGACTTTTATACTTTTTTCTCTTTTATATTTATCAGCAATATAAAATATACTTTAATTAGTGGTAGAGTTCTTATTTTTTATCAGTAAATCTCTTTTAATCGAGTTATAGCAGAATTTATGATGAATTAGTATATAATGTCACTGGTGGTCATGATATGGGGACGCCATTTTGGATCCGCCCTTTAAGCTGATTGTTATCGTCATGTAGCCCCTACATCACTGTGTAAAATATTTTTCCCGTATCTATAATATCTTGTCTTAAAATCACAACCCAAGTATTGATGTCTCAAAATTCAATTGGCCGCCATTTTGTTTTTTGTGAATTTAAATTTTTGACTTTTTTTTCTGTATGTAAAACAGCATCCCCACCAATATGTATATTAGTATTTAGTCATAAATCGACCAGAAACTTAGAAAACAAATTTAAAAGTCAAAATTCAGATCTCACTGGTGGACACTATGGGGATCAAAATTTGTGGCCGCTCCAAAAATTGATCGTTATACTCATACCTATCCCACTGTAAAATTTGTTGTCTGTTTAATTTTTTGCCTAATTTCTCTATATTATGCCGCTTATTCCCCTGTCTATTGTGGTCACCTGCTGTTTTCTGAATTAATCTCGTAAAATTTGACATTGTGGGGGGAAAATTAGTGGTCAAAAAGTGTTTCAGAATAAACCCTTGAATTCCGCATAAAAAGTCTGGTTTGCCCAAGCTGACCAACATACTTAACTAAATAGATTCCTCTGTCTGTCTGTCTGGTGTATGTGGTAGACCCTGACGCGTATAGGGCACGTATCGTTCCCTACCGAAAGCCACTTACATTGTATAAAATCACGACCCTCCTGGACTCATCAACACTGCAGGGCGGGATATTATTACATGATGTAATGATATTCCCTTCTAGTCTGGTGTAATGAGCCCTTCCCCGCGCTATCGGGGCACGTATTCCAGATTAGGACGGTCCTGGCTCGTGCACTCCACACGCGGCAGCTGCATGGATGTACCACAGTGGCACGTATGCCACAAGTCCATTCTTCACGTCGTTTTGGCCCAGTTATTGTCGGCGGCCGCGAGGGGTGCGCGGGATCATTTCGGCCACGCCGCCTCGCACCTACACTTCTTTCTGCCGGTCTATCGTGTTATACGACGCGGTTTATACGCTCAATCACCTGCATTCATATTAACTTGTTTTTGTATGTTTTAGACAGAGCTTTTATGGTGTTTGTAGGGCGGGGGTGAACAAATCTACCAAAAAGGTAGGGTCCAGCAGAAATTAGTAGGGGTCAGCCAGCAGTGAAACAGAATGTAGTTACGAGGTTTCGCGGACACTGGGGTTTGGGGCTAATTCGTTATGCCAAATTTGACGATAATTTTGTCAACTACGTAGAAATACTCTGTGGATACGATTTATCATGTATACATAACATGTAACAACAATAAGATACATTCAATTGTTCACGAAGGGTGGCCAATCAAATTATGTTTCGAAGCACGTTTTGATCTTGGCGAGGTAACTTTTGTTATGCGGAAGATTACAATATGTTAACGAAGTTTTGCATGGAGTTGTTAAAAATTGGTGAATGATATTCTGTAATTGATATAAGCGACGTAAATTTACTTTTTATAACGTAAATGAGTTTGCATAATGCTCAATTTTAAGTATCTCGCGTCTGCAGTAGCACTACATGTTTACTCTGTGTATAATAACACAATAACCTGTGTAAACCGAGTTGTTTATGATGGAGCAAGGTTTAATTATTTTTCAGGGGTGTCTAAACAGGCTATGTTCCGGCGTGAAATATCAGCGCGGAAAGGTAAATAAATTTATCGGTATTAGAAGTTTGCAACATAATACGTCAACGACCTTTTGCAAGGAGGTTTGCAGTGTTATTGGTTTTTAAGCGAAGGGAAATAATTTTGCTTAAGAGGGCACTTTCCCTGCCAGAATTAGGCATACAACATTGCTCACGGAAAACGGTCTGATTGTCAAATTAATAGAACCAGAAGACTCAAGTCAAGACTGGATTGTGGAGGAAAGCTACATCCATGCTAAAATGTTACCATTTTTTGTACTTTTGAAGCGTTTTATGCGAATTTTTACAAAATGTCAGTTTTGATAATACTTTACATGTTTGGTGTATTATAGAAAAACAAATAGTTAATAAATCTACTTCAAAAGGGTATATTATCATAGATCTTTCTTAGCTTAATAAAGAACCTTCTGTAAAGTATAACGCACTCGTGCATTATAGTCAGATCCTTTTTGCGAGAGTATGTTTTAAGACAAATACCATGGGCACGATAGAGTTAACCAGCGGCCGGAAGTGCCTTCTTAAATTATAAATATATCATTTTTATTATGTTCGTCTTTTTAGAGTTTATTAGCCTATGTCTGCTAACAATTTTGCGTTGTAGCACAACGTTATACTAACAAGATTTATGTCATGATCTTGGCGAGTGACACAATATATTAATTTGATATAGAAAATTAGTCACCCATATCATTGACAATTCGCAATAAGGTTGTCACAGTGACAACCTTATTGCGAATTGTCACATTATAGTGACAAAGTTACTATAATGTGATGTAATTTCCTGTAAAAATGCAATATTATTTTGGTTGAAACGTAAAGGCGTAATTTACTAATGATGACCGTAAATTTATTTTTACGAGTTCATACCGAGATTTTTTCACACATCGGCTTCCAATCCATTGTGGCGTTATTAATAACCTTAAATCATACACAAATGTGGAATTTATAATGTTTATTGGATGAGCGAAGCGAAGACTTCGATTTCACTTAGGTTAGTTTTTTTTTCACTTACGTTACCCCAAGAAAAATAGCTCGGGTGTTTTGTTTTATTTTTTTGTTATTTTTTTTGTTTGTTTGTTGCTCTCTAACGGGCAAACGGCATATGCGGGCTTGGTGAAAATTAAAGGGGTCCTTCGAAATCTCTGAACTTAGACCTGCCACGTTTTTGTGTACAATCGAAGAAATATTTCCCATGAATATCGTACTTTAACGATTTTCTTACGATTTTTAATGCGATATTTTCCCGATATTTGGGCTGATTCTGACCAAACGGGTGGGGTTACAACCTTCATATTTTACATGCACATTAAGGCTGTGTGTTCACCAAAAACCAAAATCCAAAATATACATAAAACCGTAGTTATAGAGTATGATCATTAATCACAGCCTTTTGAAAAGATCAAAATATATTTTTTTGATTTTTTTGGTCGATACATTTTTCCTCTAATGCTACTTTTTTGAACGATTTTTGGTGCTAAGTTTATCCAAAAGTATACCATTTGGATGGTTGATATTTTTATTGTAGCTTACACTCATCTTTGACTATAGAATGTGGTATTTTGAAATCTATAGCTTTCGTATCTTAAGAGCTTTCTTTTTTTTCTTTTGACGGTACAAATACCACAAAAGTACCGGAAAATATAATACACTGTAAAATGTAAGGTATTGAAGATACACATTTCAAAATAACACATTCTATAGGCCTAGTCAAAGATGTGTTGAAGCTACAATAAAAATATCAGCCATCCAAATGGTATACTTTTGGGAAAAACTCAGCACCAAAAATCGTTCAAAAAAGTAGCAATAATGGAAAAATGATCGACCAAAAAAATCAAAAAAATATATTTTAATCTTTTCAAAAGACTGTGATCAATGATCATACTCTATAACTACTGTTTTATGCATATTTTGGATTTTGGTTTTTGGTGAACACACAGCCTTAAGGTAGTGGTGATGTACCTTTTGAAAGAAAAAGTTGAAAAAGTTTGCCAGAATCCATAGAAATAAAGGTTTTAACACATGATTTTTTTTAGGTGTGTAATAATATCGAACGATAATATTCACCTACAATGTGTACAAATAGCAAATCTTCGGGCCTCCAGATATTTTTACCACTGCCTCCTAGATGTTCGTCGTGGCTCCTCGTTCCCTGCCTGTCCACGCGCACAGTGTTTATTGTTGTCCACAGCGCTAGTTACCGTCCCCAAGAGCTTTCTTTTATTTCGATGTTGTTATCACATCAAATGTCATATTCCATGTATTTTACTGTTGAATCCAACTAAATTGAATGTTTTAGATCGTATTTTGTATACGTACATCACTTATCATGGTTTGCTCATTGATTAAAGAAGGCTACAGACTTCTTTAATCAATGGTTTGCTGAATAATAATATGCAAATTTGTCTTGTGATATTATGCTGGTAATTTAACAAAAAGTAGATATTGATAACTTTGTTGTGTATTGATTTTTAATATGATTAGGAATAGGAGGCAGAGGCCCTATAAATAAAAATAATATGCCTATTAACCCCTTAGAGCAGGTATTGGGTAGAGGGAGCGTGGCCGTGCTAGCCAGCAGCTGCAAACGTCTTCAACATAGCGAGCCGCGCAGTCACGTGACACTGGTCAGGTTGGCTAGGCGCGGTAATGCGGGAGCCCGTAAACAATGCCTAAATAACACGTTGTACTCGCCGTATATTTTTAAAACGTATGTTATTGCTAACTATGACAAGACAATGAAGTTCTAAAACCTTGTCTTGTTACACATCATCCTTTGTATTCACATATTGTACCTATTTTATAGTGTGTTTCTACTTTAGACACTTAAAAACGAGTTTTGGTAGTGATCACAAAAAATATTACAAATGATTGAATTTATTTTATGAGTCAATTAATATAAAATAATAACAATAAAAATAAAAATAATAAGCTTAGGCCTATATGCATTAATTTTATAGTTCTGATAAATAATCATTGTCATTTCAATGCTCCATTAGGCGTACAATAATGATATAAATTATTCTAGTCACATAATATGTAGCATAGTTATATAGGTAAAACAGAAAGCCAACGGTTGCAGATTAAAAGTTGTTTGTGAAATTTACAACAATATGAACTTTAACTAATATTTATTATTAACAATAATTGCTTCCAAAACATAGAAGACGGCTTCTAGTGGCCCTTGAACAGTGTCAGTTTGGTATTGTTACTTTACTCCTAACTTTGTTTTGTTGCAAGTTTTCTGTTATAGTTTTACCAATGTGGCATAATCGTATTTTGAAATAATCAAACATAACTACTTTAATTAAAAGTACCCTGTGATTTTCTAAGGGGTCTTCATCCAATGTATGTTCGTTTAAGGACATACACAAGCGTACAACAAGCAATACATTCATCACACTTAATTTTCTTTTTCAAATTTTTTTTGAACAAATCCTGCAATGTATACCACAACATTGGAAACATACTGTGATAGTCCTTTGGCGTTGCAATTATTAATAACACTTTTTTAATATGTATGATCCATACCAATGTCTTCAATTAATTGTAACTGATTGGAGGACTCATCATTAGAATTCAGTCGATCATTGTTATAATTGAATGAATAAGTTATAATTTTGAGAATTTATACCACTGTTGCACTGTAAAATAGCTGTGTGATCCTGAACTATGCAATTAGCAGTGTCTGATGTTGTTACTTGGTGGTGAACAAGTAACAGTTTATATGCCTCTTGAAACTGTTTTGCGGTAGGGTTCTTATTGTGCCCACCCAAACTTCTTATTGCTCTGAAAAAAATCTCTAAATGGTCGTGACTCAGTTAATATGTCATTAAAAATGCTAGCAGGGCATTAGCTTGGTTAATATATTGATTGTATAGACTCTCAACACTTGACATATCAACTAAAAACCCTAAAAACCCTGTTTTTTTATTGCTACCCGTACGCACAACACACTGCGACCATAGCTCAGCCGCTGCCGCCTGACCAGTGTCACGTGACTCAGCCGGTTTCATGTTGAAGACGCGCGGCGGCTGGTCACGCTCCCTCTACCCAACCCTTACTAAAATTTTGTAAACCAATCGATAACCAACTGATAACTTCCTGTAAACCATGATAACCAATCGATAACCATTTGATAACCACTAGTAACCAGCTGAAAGTCCTGAAAATGCATTTAAACTAAATGTAAACCTATTGATAACCAATTGATAACCATTTGATAACGTATTGCAAACCAATTGACAACCGTGGTTGTTATAAACCTTCTAATAACCAATTGACAACCAACTGTAAACCTCAAGTAACAACCAACTGAAAACCATGGTTATTAGTTGGTTTATACTTTTTCTGAGAATCGTATAATAACCAATACATAACCAATTGACAACCATGGTTATTATGAACCTTCTCATAACCAATTGACAATTAACTGTAAATCTCAAGTAATAACCAAATGATGGTTTATATTTGGTTATTAAAAACCTTTAAATAGCCATATGACAACCACGCCACTGCAACACCCTGCTTCAAATGGACTTGATTATAGATTTCTAGGAAAACGCTTAAGTCCCGCCGCGTTGATGGATGTACTTTATTGTAAGTTTTTAGTTTGCGTAGTACCACTTTTCCTTTGCAAGTGCTTTTTGAATGCATTGTAGTTGATTGTTGTCAAGTTTCTGTTGTTACTTGTTAATTGTTATTATAAACCTCAAAAAACTCATATTAAAACCTTTATTTCTATGGATTCTGGCTAACTTTTTCAACTTTTTCTTTCAAAAGGTACTACATCACCATAACCTTATTGTCCATGTGAAATATGAACGTTGTAGCCCTACCCGTTTGGTCAGAATCGGCCCAAATGTCACGAAAATATCGCAATAAAAATCGAAAAAAATCGTTTTTAAAGTACGATATTCATGAGAAATATTTCTTTAATTGTACCCAAAAACGTGGCAAGTCTAAGTTCAGAGAAAACGAAGGTCCCCTCCAATTTTCATCAAGATCGCATATGCCGTTTGCCCGGAATCGTGCAAACAAACAGACAGAAAAACAAACCAAAAAAAAAACACCCGAGCTAAATTGTTTGGGGGGTCAGTGAAATTGAAGTCTTCGCTTCGCTCATCCAATTATCTGTACTACGCCTTGTAAGAAAAGTCATTATTATCTAATTGTAAAACTGCCATACATCACCATGTTTTCTTCATCCTTTGATCGAATCTTAATGTTCTCATCTAAGTTCATATGAGCCCAGTTTCTAATAAGAATTTTATGTTTAGATCTAGCCTTTTAGTGTTATTTTGATTGCAGAACGCGCAACAGTGTGAATGAGCCTCATCAGGTTCGCTTTCTACAACCAATTTATAGGTAGAACTTAGAATGGACATGTCTAATTTTGTATTTTGATGATAATAAACTAGGAAAACGCTTTAGTCCCGCCGCGTTGATGGATGAGCTTTTTAGTAAGTTTTTTTTTGCGTAGGACCACTTTTCCTTTGCAAGTGCTTTTTGAATGTAATGTAGGTGATTGTTGTAAAGTTTCTATTGTTACTTGTTACTTGTTAATTGTTATTATAAACCTCAAAAAACTCATATTAAAACCTTTATTTCTATGGATTCTGGCTACCTTTTTCACTTTATTCTTTCAAAAGGTACTACATCACCATAACCTCAATGTACATGTGAAATCTGAACGTTGTAGCCTCACCCGTTTGGTCAGAATCGGCCCAAATGCGATGAAAATATCGCACTAAAAATTAAAAACTTACATTTTTTTAAAAAACCTTTATTTCTATTGATTCTGGCTAACTTTTTCAAGTTTTCTTTCTATGGATTCTGGCTAACTTTTTCACTTTTTTCTTTCAAAAGGTACTACATCACCATAACCATAATGTCCATGTGAAATATGAACGTTGTAGCCCTACCCGTTTGGTCAGAATCGGACCAAATGTCACGAAAATATTGCACTAAAAATCGAAAAAAAATCGTAAAAGTACGATATTCATGAGAAATATTTCTTCGATTGCACCCAAAAACGTGGCACGTCTAAGTTCAGAGATTTCGAAGGTCCCCTTCAATTTTCATCTAGATCGCATATGCCGTTTGCCCGGAATCGTGCGAACAAACAGACAGAAAAACAAACAAAAAACAAAAAAACAAAAAAACACCCGAGATATTTTTTGGGGGGTCAGTGAAATTGAAATCTTCGCTTCGCTCGCTACGCTCATCCAATAAATAATAATAATAATAATAATAATAAAATAATAACAACTTAAATGGCAACTATGGTTTTAATTGATTTACAACTATATGTATTTGATTTAAATCAAATGATAAGTTAAATCTAAATCATTAATATAGGTACATCCAAAAGCATAAAATTTCCCTGAAGTGCCCTTTTTTTCTTAATTCGGAGCGAACTGTGTACTATGTATATTATACATAGTTATTGTATACATAAACCGTTTATTATATTGATGACTGTATGATATACATGTAGAAAATGATCAGTCAGGCGCAAAGATATGAACACATGATGTGAGGGATAATCGGAAGAATTATCATTTCGAAGATTCCAGATATTGTTAAATCATTATGTTGGGAACGAAATCAAAAATAAAATTAAAATATTGAGTAGTAAAGACGTTGCATTCTGCAATACACGATACAAGCGCGCGGCCCAACCTTATAAGCAAGCCTGCGCGCTGGTACTGGCACAGGTTCCGTGGCCAGTTGGAGAGAGCGTCGAGCTATGGAAGAAGGGATCCCGGGATCGAGTCCGACAGTCACCAATAAAATTTAACTGTCTAATTCTTCTTCCATCCAGTGCGTATTTGTTCCTTGGTATGTACATATATGAATTGAAGTCCTAACGTCATTGAAAGTATTTATTTTTTGATTCCGTAATCTGATTTGATTTTGGTTATTTGAGCGACTACTAGATCGCGCTGGTGTTCCTTACCTCTGATAACCATGGTTATGTATTGGTTGTTATTTGGTTTACAATTCGTTTATAAATGGTTATCGTTTGGTTGTTAGTTGGTTATCACATGTCTTCCAAATCAACAAAAGAAGAGGTTTACAAATGGTTATTGAAAGGTTATGTCTTCTGGGTTGCTATTTGGTTATTAGTTGGTTATCGATCGGTTTACAAAAATTTTAGTAAGGGAATACCTGCTCTAAGATTAGCCCTTGCCTTATATTATCACACAACAAAGTTATCAATATCTACTTTTTGTTAAATTACCAGCATAATATCACAAGACAAATTTGCATATTATTATTCAGCAAACCATTGATTAAAGAAGTCTGTAGCCTTCTTTAATCAATGAGCAAACCATGATAAGTGATGTACGTATACAAAATACGATCTAAAACATTCAATTTAGTTGGATTCAACAGTAAAATACATGGAATATGACATTTAATGTGATAACAACAAAACAAAAGAAAGCTCTTGGGGACGGTAACTAGCGCTGTGGACAACAATAAACACTGTGCGCGTGGACAGGCAGGGAACGAGGAGCCACGACGAACATCTAGGAGGCAGTGATTTTTACATTCTATTAATTGGTATTACCATAGCAATTAATACTTCTTTATAAAGAAATAACCTAATTAAACAAAAATTTTGTAACGGGTCTACAAAAAGTAAAGAGATCCCACGCATACTAAAAACTTACAAAAACGCTCATCCATCAACGCGTCTAAAAAAAGCGTTCGCGAAGCGGCCTAGTGTATGTATGGAATATGCATGGATAGTATGTTTGGTGAAGATAACTTTTTCGATTTTCGTCTCCACACTGAACGATTTATTGAGAATCCTGAATGTTTTAACACCCCAAACTTTATTGGACGCGTGAGCGTAGCGAACGAGGAGCCACGACGAACATCTAGGAGGCAGTGATTTTTACATTCTATTAATTGGTATTACCATAGCAATTAATACTTCTTTATAAAGAAATAAACCTAATTTAACAAAAAATTTGTAACGGGACTACAAAAAGTAAAGAGATCCCACGCATACTAAAAACTTACAAAAACGCTCATCCATCGACGCGTCTAAAAAAAGCGTTCGCGAAGCGGCCTAGTGTATGTAGGCCTATGGAATATGGATAGTTTGTTTGGTGAAGATAACTTTTCGATTTTCGTCTCCACACTGAACAGTTTATTGAGAATCCTGACATTATTGGACGCGTGAGCGTAGCAAATGAGTCTTGCAACGCAAGTCTGGTGGGACTTCGTTGTGTGTGTGTAAGGCTGTCGTGTGTGTTATTTGATTGATTTGATTGGATATTGCTTAACGTCTCATATTAATGCACTATGCCTATTCCAGACGATCCCTCCTGTGTAATGGCCGCCTAGAAGTGTCAAAAGGTCGTTAAAACCTAGCTGACATTGACTCTAACAACGACTTTGGCGTTTTCCTAGTTTATGGACTTCTGCTATTTGTAGTATGATTTTGGCTTTGGCATAATATTTTCTGCCATGGTAGGACAAATTCCAAGATATTGAAACTATGCAATTTTTAATTGACCGCCATCTTGGATTTGAATAATATTACAAATTTGGCGTAATTTTGTATGATCTTTACGTGAAATTTACAGTTTATCATATTTGAACAATATTCCCCTCCCCTCCCCCCTCCCTTCATGATAATATAGTTTTCCGGAACTGCCATTTTGGATTTTTAAACTTTAAATTTGTATAATAGTATAATAGTTTCCTATTTATAATGAACATTAAAAATTTGTTGCCATCTTGGTTTTTATTATGTCGTTTTGAAGAAAAGTGCAAAAAATACTTATACATGTAAATAATTGATTTCGGAAATAAAGCCAAAGATGGCCATTCATCGTGAAGTGTTTTAGAACATTTTCCCCCCGATATTTTGGTAAACTGGTAAATTTTTTTCATCGGACTGGTTGTTACTGTTTGTGTGTAAGCAGCTGATTTTCAGCTCACGACATTCCTAGTCTGCCTCCGCACATTATTATCATATATTTCGGGGGGGGGGGGGGGGGGGAGGGTGATATAATTTTTTAAAATACGTAATTTTTATTTTTAAAGTGATTGTTATGTGTTATAGGAAGAGGTTTAAGAGAGGGGTACAACACATGCATTTATGTAAAATTGCTGTTTGCTCGGTGACTGACACCAAAGGTGTTTGAAATTTGTGAAAATATGTCTCGAAAGTGGAAATATAGGAGGGGGGCTGTACATTAACACATTTCTAAAATTGGTTTTTAATGATTTATAAAAAAAATAAATTAGCTTTCACGAATTTGATTTGTTAAAAACTTCAAATTTGACTATATTATTCATGATTTTTTTTGTCTGTTTAAGACAAATTCGAAAATATGTTTTTGTATGAATGTCCATGTATCAGCTTTATTAAACAACTTTGCAAAGTTGCAAAGTCAAATGCTTCTTGGCCGAGCGAATATAGCTATTTGCTAACTGCTATTATTTACAGAATACAAAATTAAAGCGGGGATTTTCGTGGGGGGGGGGGGGCTCGGGGGGGCAGAAGTACAAAGTCCTCCCCCTCTGTTACGCCACTGAATGACGCCCTCGTCTTCAGCAACATGCAGGATGAGAACATCGTGAGCAGGCCTATCTTATAGCGATGACTAATTGGTAAGAAGACAAGTTTTGACCTGTAATTCTGGTTTGATTGATCTTTAGTACTGCATGCAAACTCATGTTATTGCGTGTATTGCCAAATCACAATCGCATAGCAGCTTGTGAAGTTTCTAACTTGATGGATCTTATAAATATTTTCGATAAGTGTAAACGGGTTTGGCTTTTGGCTGTTGACTACATGTTTCGTTAGTTTTGGGGAAAAAATAAAATGTTATTTGGTCACCGCGAAAAAAAAACTGATTTTTGGGTATTTTGGTTAATTTAGCACGAAGGTTTATCTGCGAGTCCCGTGGTCGTGGACCGGGTCTATCGTTACATCAAAAATACGTTCAAGTCAGGTAACTGTGCACGGGCTAAGCGGTTAATCGCAAGAGCGCGGATTCAACGATTTCCTCAAGAACGCTATTTGTTCTTGGAGTTAACTTGATTGTTGTTCCAAAATTATAATAATTTTAAACATATGGGTGTAACCCGATTGTAGCCCCAAAAATAATTTCTCATACTGGGGTAAACTTGCATGCCAAGCTGCCCCCCCCCCCCCCCCCCCCCCCCCCCCCCCCGTAACGAGCATGCTGTCATTTTGCTACTTTTTTCCACAAGTAGAATCTGACTGATAGATTTTAAGTCCAATGAAGGAAAAAAAGTATGGTGTAGATTATGTCAAGATTTTGTATATTGGAAAAAAATTAAGATCTTCTCAGCGTCTTGCTAAGATCCTGGATTTAAAATTTTTTCAAATGTGATCTTAAAAGATTTCGAGATCGAATTAAAAGGGGACCATCGCAAGCTTCGATTGGTTTGAATGCTATTAGTTTTGTGGCAAAATCGTTCAAAAAGTTACAAAGTTACATTAAAGTTAATCAAACGTTTTTTTTTTCAAACTAAAACGGCGACAAAATCTGAGGTGGTAAAAACATTTAGAATGTCCGTCCGGTCACGAATATGTTAATTTTATTTTGATCGATAAGTAGTGTATGGAAATTTCATTTTAACAAAAGTAACGTTACAATGGCAAAAGAAAAATCGCACGAGGTTTCTGGGCCCCTATGCACTGCCAACCCAGAATGTAATCAAAATTTCTATCGAGGTCGAGGAAGCAGTGATTATTTGTTACCAAAGAGTTAAAATAGTTTCCCAAGGAGTCAAGGTCCTCTAGATGGCGGTGGATTTTATCCACAAAGTAAAGGTTTACCCCCGGGTTTCCCCAATATACCTTGGCAATAATAAATAATATTGGAAACATTGGCCCCGTGGACAGCGAACGTCGCAAATTTTTTAAATTAAAAAAAAATGTGCACTGTGGGTTTTGCTGTAGCACGTGCCGCTTATCAACGCGTCCAACTGAGCGTTTCCTAGTATTAACTTATATGCACTTTGCATTGTATTCAACTAGATCGATTGTTCATTTTTTATTTAACGTCTATCCTATCCTGTTATTAAAAACTGATTTACGAAGGGGGATGTCCAGCAATATAATATATACAATAATCCACACTAGGGAAACGACAAAGTCGTTGTTAGACAAGTGAGTGAGCCTTGTGTGAGTACCCCGGGAACATTACTTTTTTTCCCCCTACCTTAGGCTCCCTAGCTTATCATAGGCTAGAGTGGCGCATTAGGGGCCTTACAGTTGACTCGCCCCTTTTACCAACTAAACTTAAAAAAAAACTATTATTTATGCCAATATAATTTTCAAACTAAATGCAAAGTTCCCGGGTACTTAACACAGACTCGCTCACTCGTCTAACAAAAGACTTTGGCGTTTCCCTAGTCTAGTTGGCTAAGGCGCCCTTATAGCCGAAATGTGGGAGACTTGGGTTCAATCCCTGGTCGTGAAAGATTTGGTAATGTCTGGATTTTGGTTATTAAACATGTTTTGAAATGCATATCACGCAGGGGTAGTCCATCATCTGTGGGCAATTACTATGGAAAACATAGCCCGTACGAAGTACGTGTACAGATTGCAAGGTTTACTTAATCTCGGAGCGAAATTTGGGGGGGTACCTTGAGCGTGCCAGATTCGATAAACCTTGGGTACGGCATTTCACGGCCAGGCAAAAAACAAACAAAAAATATTTTTTCAAAATTAAAACCATTGTCGTTAAAATAATTTCTAAACATTAGCAGCCTATTTTTTAATTTATTATTTCTTGTTGGTATAAATCGCAATGGATCTAGCTGATTTTGTTAGCAGTTTTTAGTAAACTCGTACCGTATGTCTGTTTAAAATTTCAGCGCAATCTGTTCAGCGATTCGGCTGATTTTCGATGTATACACACACACACACAGACCCACCCACAGAATCATGGAAGTGCCATATTTCTTGAATGGTAATTCCTCAGTCGCTTCGCTCGCTCGTCTAATAATGGCTGAGTTTCAGGGGGTCCTTTCTCTCAAGGTATTCTACCTTGAGTGTCTGCGGAAGTCACTTCTGCCTACTATACTTGTAACATTAAAAACTGGTATCGTAAAAAATACATCCTCTTGTAGACCAAGCAGGGTTTCTAGGTTTTCTGAATTCCGAGGGGTGCTGAAATATTTCATTGACATCTCGAAGAAAATTATCCTTTTTCATTGTCATGAATTGGATACATTTTATTTAGTAGCGGATCTGGTCTGATTCATGGGGGGGGGCTGATTTTTTCTCAAGATTTTCACATAATTATTAATCGAAAACTATATCCACGTAGGCTATATCTATGGGGAGGGGGAGGTAAAGCGATTTTGCAAAATCAGGGTCTGTTTGAATGTTTCAGCCGTGTCTCTTATATTTATTACTTTCGAAAGCCTAAAACCGTGTGTAAAAGTCGAAAATTGCACAATAGGTGATGGTAATTGGTCGCGCAAACAAAATCTAACGGCGTGAACGGGGGGGGGGGGGGGGGGGGGGGGGGGCTGGGACAATCGTACCACCTCCCTCCTTCCTGTATTCCTGTATCCGTTACTGATTTTATTTTATCACAATTGAGTGTGGACATTGACACTGATGTTTATTTATTCTTACGAAAAGAATGGAGTCGCATATAAAAATTTATTTTTTAAATTCCCTTTTCTGTTCAGGCAGTCACAGGAAAGTCTACCATTGTATGCTAGGGGGGTAGATTTGTTATTCACAAAACAAGAAAATGCCACAGGACAGCTAAAAAATGTGTTACATATATAGGCCGAATTTTTATTTAGATTCAGAGTATTTGAAGGGGTGCAACAATCCGAGGGGTGTTTCAGCCCCTAAGCACCCACGGAGTCGGCGCCCTGAGACCAAGGGATTGTAACTAGTTTTTCTCTTACATACTCATAACAAAGTGCGGCTCGGTATTACTTTTAAATTAACTCGCTCCACATCTCCCCCCACAGAAATAGTTATTTTTCCAAACAAGCAACTTTTTTACCTCTTGATTTGTTTTAAAACTGGGTACCATTTTTTTTTTTTTTTTTTTAATATGCAAAAATACATTTTGTTTTGAAATCGGTTCAATGACTGGCCCTCAAAATCGAAAATACGAATTTTCAAAATGCGACCTTTTTTTTGGTGGCGGTGGCCGGTAGGGGGGGGGGTGAAAGGGGGTGAAGCAAGTCAATTAAAAACTTCGCTTGATCGGCAAATCCAGCTAATTTATGGATCTAATTATCACTAATTCTGGATCACTTTTCGAAATCAAATTTTCACTCCCAAAAATTAAAATTGTGCGATGTCGAAAATAAAGGATGAGCGTAATGCCCGATCAATGCACATATCAATATGTTAAATAGTTGTATCTTATACAGGTTTGGGAAATACTAGAAATTACTCGTTTGGTGGTACACTTATCTGTCCGTTACTGAAAAATGTAATCTTTATTTGGAAAGTGTGTTCCCATAACGCGCACAACCGATAAGACAACGAAAGAAAGAGCTTCCAAGTGATCCAGACTCATTATCCAGATTCCAGACTATTCCACTGCATTCTGCGTTTAGCTTGGTTTCTCGCGAGCTCATCCAACAGTGAAAAAACGTGAATTATGATTCCGAGTTTATGGGTGGACAAAAATTTTCAAACAGTGCAATGCTAATTGGATGAGCGAAGCGGACTTCAATTTCACTGACCCCCCATTTTTTTTTATTTGTGTCTGTTTGTTCGCGCTCTACTGAGCAAACGGCATTTGCAATCTTGATGAAAATTTGAGGGGACCTTCGTAATCTTGCCACGTTTTTGAGATAATCGATCAAATATTTTATGACTAGCCGCTTAGCGAACGCTTTTTCCAGTCGCGTTGATGGATAAGCTTCTTTTGGAATATTTCTGTCCAATGATTACGTTTTTATGTGGAATCTTCTCACTTTTTCTATAGTTATACTTGATATTACTTGTTCATTATACACCTGTATAGTGTTCGCCATTTGCTGAGAGCTACCGGCTTTTGCTCTCCGAGTGGGAGGTTGATTGCTACAAGTTGTCGTCTTTTGTGCGGTCCGTGTAAACAGTGACGAAAAACTCCGCACTACCGGGAGGCTAAAAATAATGTGTACCGGATGAATAAAAACAACCAAGAAAAACTTTGAAATGTATAGATAGCTGATGAAAAAACGTAAATGAAGAATAAAATTATTATGAGTATCACGATTATAATGCTGTTTCCCAAAACATCGCATTGGGCATACTAAAATGTAAATACATTTTAACACACTTACGCTACGATCTATGCATCCTCGTCTTCGCCGGAAGATGTATTGCTGTCGGTGTCGTCTTGAAGGTTTATTATAATGTTATCATCGTTGAAATTGTCCCAATTTGCGTATGATAGCTCTACTTTTTCAGTATGCTGTACGCATTTCAACCACAAATCTCGTCCGATTTTGCTTTCTTCCCGTCGTATTGTGTCCACTACCTCCGCGTTAGCTCCGGGCGACTTGTTGTTGCGTCTTACAGCTTGTTTTAAATTACTCCACACCATTTCAATGGGGTTCAAAACGCAATAATAAGGAGGGAGTCTAACAACTTTATGGCCATGTGTCTCTGCTAATTGGTCAATCACATACCGTCGCGGAATATTTGCAAGTTTTACCAATTGTAGCAGCACGGGTCTGGTCGGGATTGGATTTGGGATAACTATATTATTTTCGGTCATGAATGATAAAATATCCGCTTTTCTTGTGTTCGACGTAGGTGGCCTAACTAATAAACGGGAATGATAACTGGCGTTGTCTAAAACAATAGCACACTTCTTATCATTTGGTAAGTTCTTTAGCAGTTGATTGACAAACCATTCCTCAAACAAAGTCGCCGTCATGTCTTCATGGTAATCGGCACTAGACTTCGCGATCTCCTTAGCTGACAGAAGCAGACATCCAGGACCCACCCGTCCCTACTTCAGCATGAAGAATGATGACGCGTTTACCTCTTGATACAGGAGCATCGAGAGTACAACAACACTGTGGTCTACCCAGCCCTTGGTCATAATGTCGTGCGTATCATACCACGTTCATCTAAATATATGATCTTCATGCTTCAGATCTGCACCTTCAAACAAAATAAATAATTTACAATGTATTTATCTTCCAACTGTAGGACAAGAAAAATTGTCACGCTACAAACATGAATAAATTAACTCTGCTTGGAATCGAACCAACTCATCTTCCAATTGGTTTAAGTAAAATGAGTTAAATAGGCCTAATTATAGATATTATGTATAATTAATCTATGAGCCGCCAATCAATGAGGCCAGGAAGAAAGTGGGGTTTGTTTTTTAACTTACTGTGGATTTTTCTTAGATAAACGTATCTCAGAGATGCGATTCTAGTTGATTCCATTAACACCTGGCGATTATTTAGTTTACGATGGTGAAAACCCAAACTTCTGACTACCCGAAGCAATGGTCCGTTCTGAATATGGAAATTCGTAGTCTGTATTCTGTGTTTATCTGACAATCTTGCGTGCAATGTTCGAATAGTTGGTACTTCCTTCTCTTTGTACATTTCGTAAATCGTGGCGTCGAATAAGATCACACATGAAGCCATCGATTTTTTTAAATTTTATCTTCTGAATTTTTTGGGTGTCGTGATTCTTTCATAACTATTTTTTTGACAGTAGAGTACCCTACTTTTAATGCCTTGGCTGTTTTCATTACAAAATTATTTCACCTTTTGCCTTAAAATAATTGTGCAAATTCAACACCATTTGTTGTTCTTGCTCGACAACGTCTTCCTGGCATATTTTCTGCCTGGCGTTCGACGCGGGGTGGAACCAGGAATTAATTCGAGTGAATCATTGGGTTGAGTTGTTACACTTACAGGAGTCGAATGCATTCTCGGTGTATGTGTGGGTGTATAATTATCATTTACGGGAGAATCGTTCTTGCTTGGGGTGTCCACATTCAACACATTTACTACACTTTCATCGACACTTTCATTGTTGTCTTCTAACGGTATTTGTAAAGGAATTGCAGCATCACTAGGTCCAGGTTCATTATTTCTTTCCCATGGTCGAAACCGAGGTCGAAACATTTCTGTTTTGGTATTAAACCACTTTCAAGTTATTTACAGAAAACACGCATTAAACATAACACTGAGCTATTACAACTACACTTCATACTATATAGTCAAATCACACACACAAAAATAAGTTTCGTCTTTATTATTTCAGAGTTCAACTATACATACATAGGCCTACACAAACTATAAAATAAATAAAGTTGAAAGCTTACACCATCGTTTGTTGCCGTCTACAATGTCACCTCATTAACCAACTTTGTACGGAACAAGCCAACCAACAGAACACTCTTCTAGCACCGTTCATAATCCACTATTAAAAATTTCGTTTTAAAACAAAGAAACAACTAATTTACCACTATTATCACACACCAACACGTATTACAGACGATCGCGTCAGAACAACCTGGCACATTGGAGTGCCAGACAACGACTGGAAACAAACAACGGAAACAATATTGACAAACATTTACGGATTTTGTGCATCCTTCTCCACCTACACATAACAACTCTAAAATGTTGCAAAACAACCCTTGGTCGTGTTCGTCTGTCTGAGTCAGTCATTCAACACACTCGCATGATTCGTTTCTTCCATCTGCTAATCCGCAACTGCAAAAAACCATAAAGGGATTCCATTCACTTCTCGAGATAGAAGTGAAGATATTATGACCTTGCTTTTAAAAGTCTGTGTTCGAACAGTAAGCCCCAATTTCCTCCCTCTCTTTACTCAATGGATTCAGGATGACCAAAAAGACAACAACCTTTCGTTTTAACACATATGATTTCGTTGAGTTTATTTCAGATACTCTTGTAGCCGCAATTTACTTGTCAACAGTTAAAAAGGTTAGAGATACAAGAGGATTTACAGTCAAAGACTTTTCCGGTAGCTCTCAGCAAATGGCGAAGACTATAATAGGCTTATATTAAAACCTCTATTTCTATGAATTTTTTAACAATTTTTTCAACTTTTTCTTTCAAAAGGCACTACATAACCATAATCTTTATGTCAATGTAAAATATGAACGTTGTAGCCCCACCCGTTTGGTCAAAATCGGCCCAAATATCACGAAAATATCGTATTAAAAACCGGAGAAAAAATCGTAAAAGTACGATTTCTGTAAGAAATATGTTTTCAAATGTCTCTAAAATCATAACATAAATGATTTCAGTGATTTTAAACGTTCCTATAAAGTTTCAGCAATATCGGAGTAGCCGTTTGCCAAATATCACGAAAATATCGCACTAAAAATCGAAAAAAAATCGTAAAAGTACGATATTTATGAGAAATATTTCTTCGATTGTACCCAAAAACAATACAGCTCTAAGTTCAGAGATTTCGAAGGTCCCCTCCAATTTTCATCAAGATCGCATAATTATGCCGTTTGCCCGGTAGAGAGCGAACAAACAGACAAAAAAACTAACAAAAACAAAACACCCAAGCTATTTTTCTTGGGGTAACGTAAGTTAAAAAAAAAAAAAAATCAAATTGATGTCT
This sequence comes from Sweltsa coloradensis, assembly GCA_024449915.1. NCBI lineage: Eukaryota > Metazoa > Arthropoda > Insecta > Plecoptera > Chloroperlidae > Sweltsa > Sweltsa coloradensis. Next base: position 3,296 of record JAMZAV010006662.1, on the reverse strand, counting down.
TCGTTTCGCTCATCCAATTATCGTACTTTCACGATTTTCACGATTTTTAATGAGATACTTTCGTGTTATTAGGCAAACGGCTACTCCGATCTTAATGAAACTTTATGGGAAACGTTTAAAATTACAGAAATGTTATATGTTTGATTTAGTGACATTTGAAAATTCTCATAGAAATCGTATTTTTACGATTTTTTACACGATTTGTAATACGATATTTTCGTGATATTTGGCCGATTTTGACCAAATGGGGGGGGCTACAACTTTTCATAATTTACATTGACATAAAGATTATGGATGACTAAATGTAATGCCTCTTGAAAGAAAAAGTTGAAAAAGTTGGTCAAAATTCTAGAAATAAAGGTTTTAATATAACCCTTTTTACAGGTGTATAATTAACAGGTAATAAATATCAAGTAACTATAAAAAAAGTATAGATACCACTTAAAAACGTAATCATTGGACAGAAATATTAAAAAAAAAGCTCATCCATCGACGCGACTGGGAAAAACGTTCGCGAAGCAGCCTCGTATTAAAACAACACTATACGTTCTTTTTTTGATGAGCGCAGTGAAGACTTCAATTTCACTTTCCCCGAGAAAAAAAAGTCGTTATTTTCCCGTTTGTTTCTGTGTTTCGCACTCTACCGGGCAAACAGCATATGCGATCTAGATGATACTTTCAGTGGACCTTTTTGCATCAGACTTAGACAGTCGCGCGTTTCCCCGGTGAAGTCGGTACTCGGTAGTGACGGTGACAGAGTGGTGGGCCCCATCAGACTTGGACAGTCGCGCGTCCCGGTGAAGTAGGTGGCAACGGTGACAGGGTGGTTGCCCGCATCAGACTTGGACAGTTCCCCGCGTCCGGTGAAGTAGGTGGCAACGGTGACAAGAGTGGTTGCCCGCATCAGACTTGGACAGTCGCGCGTCCCGGTGAAGTCGGTGGTGACCAATGACGTACATAAGCTTTGCGTAGCAAAGCGCTAGACGCTCAGTCTCCTATCCTTCCAACCGAGCGCTAGCATGGAAAGTTAGAAGCCATCATGATCAGGGAAAAATCATTTCACTGCAACATAGATACTTCATCTAGTTGAATGGACTAAGATGCAGTGGATTATTTGATCGACGCGGGATAAGAAAATACGTAAACAGATGGGGACATTTTAAATTTTGCGTCTAGTGTAAAACGAGAAAAGTTGACATAACTTTCATAAAACAAATCAGAAACTGTCACGGGCCTAGGCCCAGATGTAGAAAAGTTATTTTAATACAACAGTGTAGACCTAAAGTCCATTAGGCTATAGGACTACATTCAATTAATGCTAAATAAAACGTTTGACAAGCCCTAGGCCTCTTCTAGGCAACCCTAGACCTGCACGACCTTGTTCAGACACACATCCCCCACAATAACTAGTTTTTGATTACTAAAAGCCTAATGCAAAAAACCCAAAGTATGATGTCCCCCCAAACCCTTGATTGCTTTTATTGGGAAAATTTGGGAGAAACTGAGAGATTTTGGGGGAAGAAAAAATGTTTCTCTTTCCCTATACCGGGGAAATCGCCATCTTGTGGTTTTGGGTTTTTCACCGTTGTTTTCCCCAAAGGCTGCTAAATTTAAAGGGACAATTTCATTTGATGGCGGTTGGTTTTTTTCCCCGATCATGAAAGGGGTCCCAAAATCCCCGCTCCCCAAAGGCCATCCCGTGTGTATGGCCCCTTTTGCTTTGTTATAAAACGTCATTGGTGGGGGCGGTTTACAGAGTAGTTTCCCGCTCAACTTGGAAAAGTCCGCCCTCCCGGGGAACGGTGGCGACGGTGACAAAAGTGGGGTTTTTCCCCATCAGACTTGGAAGTCCGGGGGGGGGGGGGGCCCGGTTTAAGTCGGTGGGGACGGTGACAGAGGGGGTTTTCCCCCATAAGGGCCCTTGGGCAGTGCGGGGGGTCCCGGTTTAAGTCCGGGGGGGCGACGTGACAGGTGGTTTGCTCGCATCAGACTTGGGCAAATCGCGCGTCCCCGGTGAAAATTTGGTTTGGGGACAATGACAAGTGGTTGCCCGCATCGGGCTTGGACAGTCCCCGTGTTCCCGGTGAAATCCCGGGGGCTAAAGGGGGACAGAGTGGTTCCCCCTTAAGACATGGGACGCGGGCGCAGATTTTTTTTTGTGCTAGCCCTCAAGTCTATACAAAAATACCATTTTTTTTTTCGATATTTAAAAAAATTCTTGTTACCAAGCAGGGGGAAAAAAAAAAAAAACGGCCCTGCTTGAGAAATTTGTTTTCCCCCTTTTTTTGGGATGCACACCCCAAAAAAGATCTTCATCGATAGAAAAATGTTCGCGTAGTTTAAAAAGTACGAACGCACATTTTTTGCTTCAATCATAACGTTCCCATGCTAATTTAATTGAGTTTTGGAACTTTATTTAGCCGTACATAATGTTGTTAAAACTTTTATGCAAATAGCCCACCTCGCCGTTTAAAATTGTATAAGAGTGCTGATTACATGCCCATAACCCTACACTAGGACTGGCCGACCTGTCCCGTCAAGGGTCATTTTGAATACTATGAACTACTTCTACTAGAATGCTGATTGTTTTAGGCGGCTAAATTATCGCTAGAATTATTATTTGATTTAAATGTTACGAAAATATATAATGCTGCATCTCTCGTGGTAAATAATTTTTCTACCCTTTGGTGTGATGACAGAAACAAATACACTGTCCATACTGCATACATGCACTTTTTAGAACCATATTATAATGCAGGCAAATAGTGAGTTAATAATTGTGGTGGTATCTACAAAAATGAATTACCTGGTCCACCGGGTATCGAACTCAATTGCCGAACGATGTTTGTGTGTTTTGTCTCTAGCTCAGTGGAGCGATCACCCGGAGCCCGGACCAGGGTTCTATCCCCGGTGGAGATGTTTCTTTTTATCTTTTGTCAATACGACACCGAATTAGTCTACTCAATGTGTCCAATGTTTATAATTTTGTATTTATGCCTGTTTATTTTTGCAGGTCCGATGAGGACGACCCCAGTGGCAGTAAATACAATAGGGGCATGGAGGATGAGAGCATTCAGGACAAGGAGCGGTTTGCAAGGTGTGTATTACTAAGTTAATATAAACAACATATTTCAGTATTGCCATCTATGCGAGGGGGCTGGGCGGCGTCGCGCGCTTTCTGCCAGTACTAGTTGGCTCCCTCGTGTTCGTGTTATCTCCCGGTGTCAGCTGCTGCTATGCGAGGGGGCTGGGCGGCCTCGCGCGCCTGCATACAGACTCCCCTCGGGTTACTCCCG
>JAMZAV010006661.1:0-27971 GCA_024449915.1 Sweltsa coloradensis | reverse complement strand
CCCTTTTCCTATTATTTTCAAATTCTTAATGTACAAACAATAAGTGATATCAAAACACCCAAAACAACCCAAATAATGAAAATAAATTACGTATTAATTGCTCGGTTACCTGTGTTACTCTATTTACTTTAACGAGGACCCCTTCTTTGTTACTGTAATGAAACTGTATGAAGCATGATAATCGGAGAATGAATGGTACTAATTGTGTAAATTGTTTATCATAATTTCAAATGTTTATGTTTTCAGTTAATTATGTGTAATTTTCATCAGGCCAATTACTTTGTGTTCAAATGATCTATAATTTTCATAAGCCTTCATTATCATTTGTATTATTATTATTAGTTGTATTAGGTTGGATGGAAGATAAGGCTTCACTAGCCTTAATCCCGCCTTACAATAAAGACCCTTATCTATCTATCTATCTATCTCTCTCCCTCCCACATAAATAAAATACACCGAATGCATAATTTAATAGACTATTAATTTATTTTAGAAGTTATATTGATTACCATTTGCAAGAATGTGTCGTTCAATATGTTTTAATGTTTCTCTTAACTTTTTATCCACACATCATAGTAGAGACACTCGTGGCCAAATAGCTAGAAGGCTGGATTCTGAATGATTATTTTCCTCTTAATAATAATTTATAAAACAAATTACCTTGAGATCGATTTTATACTGGTAAAAAAAATAAACAAACAGTTGTTTTTAATTTTCTTTCGTCATGTGAACTTTCCGCGGGGGGTGGGGGGGGCTTACTTCACTTACCTACTCAAAAGTGAAGGACATCATATACATTGTTTAATAAAAATATAAATAGTCCATCAACTTAATAACAGGTCATATTATATAATTAACAACATGTATCTTATAAACGTTATATAAGTTCAGTTCTGTTTAAAAACGATAACGTTTCAAAAAATAGATAACTGAATTATACCATTGAGTATACTCAATGATATAACTTCTTTAAATTTTTCGTTGTTAATACATATAAGATAATAGCAGGTAAATGAAAACAATAGTTCGATTATTTAGTTTAACTAACAATAATTTTGATGAGTACATTTTTTTCATGTGTTTTAATTGTCTTGGGGGCAAAGCCGGACCCTCCTCTCCTTATCGACGCATCGTACAAACAGCAAACTTTTACCCCCACTAAACCTTTGTCCCCCCGCGTCATCCCTTACGTCCCTCCCTTCGTCTCGATTAGCCAAGTTGCATAAATACGAGACGTAAAGCAATATCCAATCAAAAAAACTAAACCTCCGCCCGGCGCAAATGACTCTAAATAAGTGAGCGTCCAGTCAACTAGTAGCTAGGGGGCTGGGGTCCTGGGGTCCTGGCCCACTCAGGTCGCCAGGTTCATCCTGACCCTCCTCTCTTTATCGACGCATCCTACAAACAGCAAACTTTTACCCCCACTAAACCTCCGCCCGGCGCAAATGACTCTAAATAAGTGAGCGTCCAGTCAAGTGTTTGTTCCTTCTCTCAGTGAGATCCGTCTTTGAACCGTTGTATATTTAAAACCCCGTCTGGGATGAGGCGAGACTAACCCAGACCGTGAGGTTGGCCGAGTTAAATATTAACGAAGGGTTGGGGGGGGGGGGGTATTTCCATACGTGACGCTCTGTATGCAAGGGCCGGGTGTAATCTGGGATAAAAATGCCGCTGCTACATCCGTCTTATTTCCGTTTTGTTCGGCTAGGATTCTGAGATAGTTTCGTGTTTGAAATTCTAACTTATGTTGGTTTTTATAAATGAGGGGCGTAAATCAATGATACGTGGTGTGTAGTAAGTTATTCTTGTGTGTTTTATGAGGGGTTAGTTCTGCTCCGAGGATGAGATTGAGACACGGGAATAACTAGTTCTACATAGCTCCACACACCCATAACTACCGACTAGTTCCTAGAGATGAATCATTTATTTGCTTGTTTTGTAGCAACAGGACATGTGTACACTACAAGACTGTGCGCGGTTTACTACTTTTCATTATTTCTTTCTTTTTTTCTTCCTTTTCGTTTCTTTTTGTTTTATTTGTGCTTCAATAATTGGATGAGCTTAGCGAGCGTAGCGAGCGAAGCGAAGATTCCATTTCACTACACCGGAGAAAAAAATCCGGAATGTTTTTTTTTCTTTTTTTCTTTTCTTTTTGTATTTTTGTCTGTTTGTCCACACGATTCCGGCTAAACCGATACTCCAATTGTGATAAAATTTTCTGAGGGCCTTCGAAATCTCTGAACTTAGAACTGCCACGATTTTGAGCGCAATCGGAAAAGTATTTCTCAAGAAAATCGCAATTTTACGATTTTTTTCGATTTTTTTAAAAATTCTTTGACTTATAACACCTACATGCTTTATCCGATTGTAATGATTTTTTCACAGAACCTTAATTCAATGAATTAATATATTCGTGTTAAATTTGAGCGCAATCGAGAAATTATTTCTTATAAAAATCGCAATTTTACGTTTTTTTTCTTTTTTTAACAATTACGATTAATTTTAAAAAAAAAATTAAAGTTAATTTTTTATTTAATTTAATTTAATTTAAAAAAATCTTCAACTTAGTAATGATTTTTTCAAAGAACAACAGAAAATCCGCATAACAAATGGCAGCTCAATGCACCAATTACGCTCATCCAACAACGCGGCGGGACTTAAGCGTTTTCCTAGTTAATTTAATTTAATTTAAATTTTGTAGTTGTTACCAAAATTGTTGTGTAATCAATACATTGTTGTTGTAATGTTTACTATTTCTTCTAAACTAACTCGCAACCTTCTCGTGGTTTGACAGGTGAGTAGGGGAGTTTCCTCCCTGAAACTAATGGCGAGCTCTGGGTCGTCATCGGGGAACTTTCCCCTTCCCTTTGACTACCACGACGACGGCGACGACAATGACAACACGGACGGACGATGACACAGACGAAGACGACCACGACGTGGGGGAACCCCTGCCCTCCCCATACGCTTGTAGCTGGTTCTGACCAGCACAGACCTGTCCACGCCTTGTCCCCCCGCGTCACCCCTTACGTCCCATCCTTGGAAAGAAGTATACATGGTGGTTTTCCACAGTTATAGATTTATTTTGGAAGATTCCTATACACTGGACATGGGCACTGATAAATCTGCTGTTGAGTGCCCTAAAACAACACTAACAGTGCCCTAAAATATTGTGTCTGCATATTCAATGTTATTAGATATACCAGGAAAACGCTTAAGTCCCGCAGCGTTGTTGGATGAGCGTAATTGGTGCATTGAGCTGCCATGTGTTATGCGAATTTTCTGTTGTTCTTTGGAAAAATCATTATTAAGTTGAAATGTTTTTAAAATTAAATTAAATTAAATAAAAAATTTACTTAATTTTTTTAATTTGTTTTAATTAATCGTAATTGTTAAAAAAAATCATAAAATTGCGATTTTTAATAAGAAATAATTTATCGATTGCGCTCAAATTTAACACGAATATATTAATTCATAAAATTAAGGTTCTGCGAAAAAATCATTACAATCGGATAAAGCATGTAGGTGTTATAAGTCAAAGAGTTGTTTAATATAATATTAATATAAATAATAAAAATAATAATAATCAAATATCGATTTTTATGATAAATATTTTTTTAATTGCACTCAAATTTCACAAGAATATCTTAATTCATAAAATAAAGGTTCTGTGCAAAAATCATTAAAATCGGATAAAGCATGTAGGTGTTATAAGTCGAAGAAATTTTTAAAAAATCGAAAAAAATCGAAAAATTGCTATTTTCACGAGAAAAAAATTTCCGATTGCGCTCAAAAACGTGGCAGTTCTAAGTTCAGAGATTTCAAAGGTCTCCATAAAAATTAAATCGCAATCGGAGTATTGGTTTACCCGGAATCGTGTAGACAAACAGACAAACAGACAAAAATACAAAAAAAAACATTCCGGATTTTTTTCTCCAGTGTAGTAGAATGGAATCTTCGCTTCGCTCGCTACGCTCGCTACGCTCATCCAATTAAGTTGTCCTCCTTTTTAAATGAGTTTTTTAACAGAATTAATAGACGTCTAATAAACATAGAAAAAAATTAATAAATTAACATGAACAATGAAACATGTAAAATTGTCTCGTTGGTCTTGTGGTTTAGCGTCGCTGCTTCAATGCAGAAGGTCCAGGCTTCGATTCCCGCTTTAGGCAGACGCTTTTAAAATTCTATGTGGACTTGGGTCTGTGAGATTTTTGGTTTAGGAATAATTGTAAACGGTGACTTTGGAGCCGTCCTAGCAACGAGCCAAATAATAAATTCTAAGGTTGTTCCGAATTAGCCTTGAATTGATTCTGACGATGTCCGCGGGTAGAATCGTGTCCAGCTTGATTGATCGGTGTTTCGTATTTTAAATATTCTGGGCTCTACTTGGTCATTGTTCGCTCGTCGATGGTTTCGGAGCCTACAGGGTTTGCTTGGTCGGCTAGTAGTGTTGTGCATGTTTGAGTGTGTGTGAGAATATTTTGATTTGCAAGCATTAGTGACTGAATGAAGACAGGACAGTAGCGACCTCAGTAAGTTTCTCCTTGAGGAAGGGCCAGGAAGTGTAGCTTAAATTTCACAATTTCGGGTTTATTTGACCCTAGACATTTGTTTTATGGGTGTTTCTTACCTTTTGTTACTCACGAGTTAATTAGCTTTTCTTGCATTATAAAAAATTAATTTTTCGTGGGAAACCTGCCCAGGGTGCAATGCATTCCCCTCTTCAGGTGTCTAACTAGGTATATAGGACAATTGTGAAGCGATGTCCTAGGGTAGTTATAGGAAAAAACCTTCAGTTTGGATTGCCGGTCTCGACAGGGTTTGAATCTGGTACCTCCCGAATCAGAGTCGCTCGAGCCATCACTGTATGTTTCTTACATTATATTATCAGTGTTATAATTCACAACATTGCCGACAGACGCAGCTCGAGGTAACGCAGTGAAACTCAGATTCACAACGTTGCCGACAACGCAGCTCGGAGGTAAACGAGGAAACTCAGATTCGGAACATTGCCGACAGACGCAGCTCGGAGGTAACGCAGGAAAACTCAGATTCACAACATTGCCGACAGACGCAGCTCGGAAGTAACGCCTGAAACTCAGATTCGGAAGGTCGTCGATTCGTTTTCCGTTTCCGTTGATCCTAACTGAATAAAAGTATCCAAGATCTTCTTCAGTCGCATGCTGGGATCAGCACTGGACGCTTTCTACTATCTCCACACTCTCACGCAGCCCGCGGTGGCAAAGACGGTTAGGGTGCTGGTCCGAAGCGTGTGGCTCTACCAGGACGTGGGTGTTGTCCATCATCGTCACGTCATCTATCACCACTCATCGTCTCGAATAGCTTTAGTGCATTAAAAGGATACATTAAACAACAAAAATCAAATCTTCACTAATTATTGATTACTGATGAACTGATAGCATCATGAATTATTACAACCTTGGAGCAGAAACTGGTGACATTGAAATAAAATGTGATTGGAATAAATAATTTAAAACCAAAGATTATAAAGGCCTTCATAATCTTTGAAACAACTATCGACTTCGAGTTAACTAATAGTCAACTTACCAGGCCAATGATATAACAGCCATGTAAGGTCGAAAGCAAGAATGAAAGATTTGTCACAACAGTCAACTCAATATGTGGTTGATACATTTAAATTAGGTTGGCGTCGGACATAGTTATAACTATTATTGTGAGAAAAATATTGAGGGCCTACGTAGATACCTATATTTTACATTTTGTTTTTGAATGTTTACGTACTAGGTATTATTGGGTATACCTTATTCGCGGTGAAAACCTAACCAGGTAGCAGCACGGTCGTATGCCAACATGGCCGTCCGAAGGCAGATAAAAACACGGCTTTAAAACATAATATTTCATTGTAAGCGTCAGTTCTGGAAGTATTTCTATTTCCAGTACTTGGGTACGATGGGGTAGGACAATCACTATATTTTGTAACCCTCAGCTGCAACTAGCAAAATAAGGAATTTTATCTCGTAATTTGGAGACGTGTATTTTCAGTAATTTTAACTTGATGGCAATACCGCGAATTTCTTATGATTGTTGGCCTTTACTTAGGCCTATATGATATTGATATGTAATATAATATTATATCACTAATTATTTATTCTCCCCCCCCCCCCCCCCCCTCCCCCGGAAGTTATTTTTTGCGGGTTCCTCGCGAATAAATTATCAAACTCGATTTGTTATTAAATTTGTGTTTCGTCTCGTCATTGAAACTTCTTAAAACATTGTCTCATATTTAAAAATCCCCCCAATGCGGCTAAAAATTTAAAGTTATAATTTATATATAGATGGCACCGGCCTTCACTAAACTTTATATATATAGGCCTACTATTATTAATACGCATAGTTAACTAATTATATTACGCCTAGTTAAGTCCTAGAATTGTTTTGTTGTTGTTTTGGTTGAGATTATGAATAATATGAACCCATAAATAATTAAGTCTATGCATAATTATTTGTTGTTCACGGCAGCAGTTGGTACAAATCTCTTGGCATAAAGGAATAAAAAATCAAGGTAGGATAGTTTACATTCAATGCGCTGCACAAATTTAAAAACTATAATTATTTATGGACATATATTATTAATAGTAAATAATAATTACAAAAATTCCATATTATATCTAAGTTATACCAATTATCAATTACACCATTAATGAGACTTGCATAATATACACTATGGTTTACAGTATCTTTGGGTTTAGAATGTTGAACCAAAGACGGTACATAGCTCTTAGCCCGATTTGGCCCTATACCGCCTACAGCACATCATTGTAACAAATTAATTACCATTATGGTTTATCGTTTATCGGTTGGTGTATCCATGAAACTGATGAAAGTTGTGAAAAATGTGTCTCAAGGAATAGGAATAGAACCAACGATAGAACTCCCATCTAACCCACAGTATTGCACGGAATAATATACACATTCAGACTTTTTGTTTCTTTACGCATTACAAAAATGTGTATTACTAATTTTATGACCTTTCTTGCTTGCTAAATACTAAACATGATCGAGTAAATTCTTTCTGGAGTTGACCGTGACGCTACAATATTGCATTGGTTTAACATTGAATGCCGCCATGCAGCCGCCCGGTATCTGCCTTGGAGCAGTTCTCCACTTGACCACCAGATGTCAGCCACTTTGCTTTTAAACGCGAATAAAACTTAAATTTCTTACAGAATAAGCAAAATAATAAAGATTCACAAAAAATAGTACGAGCATAACAATTTCTAAACTAGAAAGCTTCGCAAACGCTTTTTCAGGCGCGTTGTTGGATGAGCGTAATTTTTAAAAACGAAAAAAGCGTAAAAATGAGATTTTCACGAGACATAATTTTTCGATTACGCTCAAATTTCACATGAATATGTATTACTTCATAAAATTAAGGTTCTGTGAAAAAATCATTACAATCGGATAAAGCATGAAGGTGTTAAAAGTCGAAGAAATTTAAGAAACGAAAAAAAAACGTAAAATTGCGATTACCACGAGAAATAATTTTTCGATTACGCTCAAATTTCGGATGAAAATATAAATTCACAAAATTAAGGTTCTGTGAAAAATCATTACAATCGGACAAAGCATGTAGGTGTTATAAGTCGAAGAAATTTTTTAAAAATCGAAAAAAATCGTAAAATTGCGATTTTCATGAGAAAAATTTTTCCTATTGCGCTCAAAAAACGTGGCAAATCTGAGTTCAGAGATTTCGAAGGCCTCCATAAAATTTTATCGCGATCGGAGTATCGGTTTAGCCGGAATCGTGTTAACAGACAGACAAAAATACAAAAAAGGAAAAGAAAGAGAAAAAAAAACATTCCGGATTTTTTTCTCCAGTGTAGTGAAATGGAATCTTCGCTACGCTCATCCAACTAATAAAAATAAATAAATTCGTATTTTGAGTATAGCCTCTCAGTCATAGAACTGATTTTCAGTAGGGGACATTAAATTTAAAGAAGACTAAGCTAACCCTGTAGGCGCCGACACTATAGACGAGCGAACAATGACCAACTATAATAGAGACCGGCATATTTACGTAACATTTATCACCGATCAATCAAGCTGGACACGAATCAACAAAGCTATTTCGGAACAACCTTAGAATTGATGATGAGCCTCGTTTCTAGGACGGCTCCAAAGTCACCATTACACATTCCTAAGCCAAGAACTGATTAGTCCAAAGCAGAAGTTAAAAAATACTATTTCCTAGAGCACCAGCAAACGATAGCGGTGCGAGATGGAGTTGCTAGATCGCGAGAGAGGCTACCCCCCCATACTACCCCCCCCCCCTCACCACCCAACCCAGGACATCCCCTATGAAACAACTCGAACTCGTACGTCATAGCAGTCTAAACAGTGAAAAGAGTGTTTCTTATTCATGAATGCAGCTTCCTGGGCCAGAGCTTTAAATCCAGCCCCGCCCTGCATACACATAGTCACGTGACAGATGTTTAGACGAGTTCCAAGCACATCACATATTGATAAGGTGCTAGCAGTGTCCACAGACTAAACACTACGCTCGCTTGCACACCCGTCTGGGCCCCAAATACCATAAGACACACAAACGATGTTTTTTAAATGCATACTCACTCTACAAGTAATCCTCGTTGCGACTTTCATGATCGATTTTCGGTGTCAATGTTCTGCAAAACGTTTACGTTATTAAAGCATTATCATTTTAAAAAAGTTTATACTTAAAATTGCTTACACTTGTCTTTGACTAAGCACATCATCAAGTCACATTTACAGGTATACGGGGATGATAATAATTGTGTCCTTGTAAGAAAAAAAATAGGCAACAAACCTTCTAAGTTATTTTTGGTTCCTGAATTAAAATACGAATTATTGTGGTATTGAGTTCTAAAACAAAGTTGTTGATATTTACCTTCAACTATATCCTCATAATCAATGTATGTATAATCAATGTACAAGTTGGCGAACTTATTCGGTTCAAGGGCCCCATTTTTTTTAATTTTACATTAAGCCGAAGAAGTCCCAAGATGCTGTACATTGCAATTTCCTAAGAACATATTTTCACAAAACTATTTCTTGTCAAAAGTTTGTTATACGCCATTATCACTTTCAGGGAGATAGAAGGGAATTATGTGTTTTTTTACCTCCTGTACTAATTATTAAGATGGGAAAGGAGAGAGGGGGAGAGAGTGTTTGAGGATTGATTGATTGATTAATTAAGGTCTTTATTTTCAAGATGGGTTTAAAGGCTAGAAAAACCCTTATCTTCCATAAACCTTTTTAAGGAGTACTATACATAATTATATTAAAAACTTACAAATTTGAACATATAGTAATTGGCCGAAAAAATTTCATATAATTAATCAAAAACATAAACTTTTAAAAATTAATTAAACAATTTGAAAAGCTAACTTCATTCGCGCGGATTCACCCATTTTTTTTATAAATTTCCTTAGGCCCGGGAAAAACACAGAAGGCGAGGGCCTATACTGTAAAATAGAAAAAGGGAGAGAGGAGAGGAGAGAGAGAGAGAGAGAGGAGAGGAAAAGAAAAGGAAGAGAGAGGGAGAGAGAGAGAGAGAGAGAGAGTATCTGGTAAGAATCATTTTATCAATTAGTCTGCGAAAATGGAAAAGAAATTATCACACAAGCGGCTCAACCCCCCAGGTATTAATTACCCCTTTTAGCTTTGCGCAGGTTATAATTGGGAAAGTTATAAAGCTGTAACACTTTGTAGGTGTTTACGCCAACAGTCCAGCGATCTACACTGCAGGTAACAGTCGGGGGTGGGGGCGGGGGGGTTCATAAAATTTTACACTCGGGTTTTCCCCCCCCCCCCCACACACATAGTGTCAATCTCACTAGATATCTAGATGGAGCAGGGGTCGGGGGTTGTTTCCCTAGGGGACAAATTTTTTTGACTTGCTATCAATCAATTTCTCTTTGGAAAGTAACCCAGGGGAAAATTTGACGGTCCGACGCGATTCGAACCCGGGCCTATAAATCAAGTCGCGCGCCTAAAAGCTTGAGCCAATCTATGGGTTTTATAATCAATACTACCGCCCTTTTACAAAAGTTCGTGATTTGTTCACGTTTAGTGCTCTAAGTGAACCGTAGGAAAAATTTTCAGTCGGGCTTAAATCGTCGGGTATCGTTTTACGGACTTACAAATCGAGCATCGTTCAATTGCATGATGGCATAGCTTTCGCTATCGTGCATTAGCACGCAGAATTCTCTCGGAAGTGAATTCAAAAAATAAACAGGGAAATAACAACTTTGTGAGTACTAAGCCCGGTAGAAAGGTTATTTTTTCTGCGATGGCCACTGACGAGGATTGAGCCTTTCAACCTAATGACGCGAAAGATTTTATACTATCGCAGTGTGATTGGGAAATGTTGTCTGGTCTTTTGAAGTTTTTAAAACCCCAAAAATATTAATATTAAAAAAGGGGAGCGAAGCTTTTTTTCTCTCGTCACTTTTCAGCCCCGTTCCGGTTATCTTCTCTGCGTGTGCAGCCCACGTTTAATACGAACATACCTCGTTTGACATACGTTAATCTTCTTGACCCGCCTTCATCAAAGATACCGTACTGAAGTCGGGAAGAAACTGCAGGTCACGGGCGGTGATAGCCCCCCCCCCCCCCCCCCAGAAAGATTTGTACTTAATAGTCCTCGGCACCTCCCCTTTATTAAAGGGGAAAACAAGCGAAAAAATTTAATTTTTTGTTCCCTCTTTTACAGGCACCACTAAAAACATCAGGATGCAAAGCGGGGGAAAAAACGTACTCGCTTCTGTTTCCTCTACGACTATTGTAAAAAATCGCTCATCTTCTAGAAACCCCAGTCCCCCAGGCTCGTATAAACGTTTTGATTTTTGGGGGGGGGGGGGGGTTGGTAAATTATAGCAGCTCTTGGGGGGCAAAAGGGTTTTGGGGCGAAGCCCAGCCGCCGGGGCGATTTTTTTTTTTTACCATACCACAGTTACGAATGTTTTAACGCACTCGGATTCTGAAACGATGTTTTTTAAAAAACTATCTCGACTAAAAAATAAAAAAAAAAAACATGAATTGCCCATTTAAAAATTTCAACCTAATTTTTTAGTAGGGCCTAAGACGAAGCATAGCAGCCCCCCCGGAAAAATCAGATGCAGTGCCACTGGGGCCCAGAGGGCCAAACCCCGGATCGCATTTTTTAAATTAGGGGCCGCGATTGGTGGAACTACCCGCCGGGACGTCACCATCGCAAAATTCCCAGGAGAGCTATAAAAAAGCCAAAAAAAAATGTTTTACCAAGGGATGTCGAATTGATAAGTGTATGTGCAATTTTTTCTACGGTAATTTTTGTGGGATTAAATATAACTCACGTTAGTTTTTTCCCCCCCTTTTTCCCCCCCGGGTTTTACGCCCTGCAGTACCCGAGCTACATATTTAGCTTTCCGTCCACCCTCAGGTAAGTTTGGGGCCCCAGTCACTTTTATAAAAGCAACGAGGGTGCCAAAATTTTTTTTTGTTTTACCTTTGTCAAAAATATTATTCTCCCCCGATATAATTTTTTATTGTTTTCTACAATCTGTTACCGTAATCTGTTCCCCCGACGCGTCTTTAATAAAAAGCTCCAAATAGTTTTTTTCACAATTATTAAAAAACCTACTTACTATTTTCCCGCTCCGTGAGCGCTGAGAGGCAAGAAAACTGTAACATTGTTACTAACGAATTGAGGAGCTTCTTTCGAGCAGAAAGTCGGTGTGTAGATCCGGAGAAAAAACGATGTATTTCCGTATATCTCTAGTCTTTACACGGCAAAAAAGGGGTCTACCCCGGCAGGAGAGCTGGACTAGTAACATGTCCCCGCGGATCGCGCCGGCTCACTCGCCCCCCCCCAAAACCCGGGGTTGCCATGGCAACTAAAGTTCAAAACAATTTTTTGGGGTTTAAATTTTTCGTTTTTCAGTTTGAACCCTTTTTTTTACCCTTTTTTTTTGAAATAAAATTTTCCCCCCAATTTAAAGGGGCAATAGTAACCTTTTTCAACGCTCTTTAGCTTCATGTGTTTGTTGGACGGAAAACTTAAATCGTATTTCACCGATTTCAATGTCTAATCGACGGGAAATTTTTTCACATAGTATTTTTGAGACAATAATGAAACAAAATTAACAGATTCCTAATTTTAAACCCTTAATTTATCTAATTTAAAAATTAAAATTTTATATGGGAACATTTCAACCCCCTTCCCAACGTCCGATCGAGCTGAAATTTTTCACCAGACGTATATTCTTGATGACAATAGATGAATCAATCAACAAATTCACTAATCAATCAATTAATTCATCATAATTCATAATTAAAGTTTTATATGGGAGTAGATATTTCACCCACTTCCCAATGTCCGATCGAGCTGAAATTTTTCACACAGACATATATTATTCTTGGTGATAATACATGAATCAATTATCACATTCACTAGTTAATAAATTAATTCATCATAATTAATTAATCAAACAAAGCATCATATGGGAAATTAGTCACAGGTAGTGATGATGGGCCAACCAGATGCAGAAATTCGGACACGTCCAGTGAGCACATATTCGATTACAACATTTATTAAGACTAAAAAGTATAAAATAATATTACATGATTTTTTAAAAAAACAACGCTCATATTTAAATGTACTAAAAAGTAAAAAATAAATTTTTGCCCAACAAATTTTTGCCTTACTCGGAAAATAAAAGCGTTGGGCGCTTTCCCGCCATGAATAACAAAATTCTGTAATCTATGTCAATACCGTAAGCTCACAACGCTTGTATTTTCCGAGTAAGGCAAAAAATTTGTTGGGCAAAAATTTATTTTTTACTTTTAGTACATTAAAATTAATATTAGCGTTGTTAAAAAAAAATCATGTAATTTTTTTTTGAGAAGATTGAATATACACATCTGCTAAGAGATTAAACACCATAAAAATTTTGGTTAGTCCCGGAGAAGTAATAAATTTTCAGTACTGCTGTTATTTTGAGATACACAAAATGTAAAATATGCGAAGTTCAGAAAAATAACATTTAAGGAATGAACATCAAATTGAAATATTTGCCAAAAATGAATCTTTTATTCAAAATAATAAAATTTTCAGAAATTTGATTAAAAATTATGATTAGAAAACAAAAAAAAATACCAACATTCTAAGGAAACAATCGAGACTTTAAGTGGTTTACATTACAAGTACCTATTAAAGACAATTAATTTTCGTGATTGAAACGGAGAAACACTATCTCAGTCCCCACACGGTGCAAGAGTCCACCTCTGGCAGGAGAACTCCGAACTACTAGCTAGCTATGTCCGCGCCGGCCGCGACGACTCGATCGATGCGGACGAGATATGTATACATGGTTCAGGAGTCGAGAAGGTATGATTCGTTATTTTCACTGGCTATTTTCACTGAGCCTGGAACTGTCATCATATTTTCTTGCTTTATCACTTCATATCTTTTTCGTGTCTATTTCTAAATTTAATTAATTAATTTAACGTATATCCTATTCAGTTATAAAAACTGATTTGGAAAGGACCACAACTAAATAAAACTTATCACGTAAAATACAGACAAAATTATGGACTATATTTAAAATATATTCTGAAATAGTAACATTACAACAACAATGTATAGTAAGACAACAACTTTGATAAAATAACTTGGAGCGATCCCTGATTTTCTTTTAGATTTCTAGAGGATTTTTAACATTTCCAAACTAGATTGTATGAAGGAATATCATCCGTAGCATCGGTTATTAGCGTATTTTAATATTAATTAATTCAGTCACTCCGCAATTCACTTTTGCATGTTGCAAGAAAATAGTTAAAAATAAATAATTAGCGACCCTATAAATTTTTACTAGTAACGATGCTACTTTAAAACTTAACAAGCAATCAAACAAAATTTTATTTCAAACTAGTAAAAAATACATAAATACGTATCTAGAGTCGACCCACTCATTCACAGAACTGATTTTAAGTGGACAACATTAAATTTAAATCAGACCTAGCCAACTAACCAACCCTGTAGGCACCGACACCATCGACGAGCGAACTATGACAACCTTATAATAAATGATGTGCCTCGTTGCTAGGACGGCTCCAAAGTCAGCGTTCAAAAATTCCTAAGCCAAGAACAGATGGATTATATGTCCGCATCAAAAATTTAAAAACTTCTACCCATGGCGGGAATCGAACCCTGGACCTTGTGCATTGGAAGCTAAGCATATAACGAAAGAAATTACACCAGCATTGAACGATAACAATAATTGTCGTAAATATTTGCCCTGACTGGGAATAGCTGAGGTAGCCGAATGTTCAGTGTTCGATTCCCCGTGGGGGCTAACTATGGCCCGCTCTACGACAGCCCGACAATATCTTCCCGTTACCGTTAGTAATCCTGTCAAATAAGAATTTTTGGAGGAAAAAATTGCGATGTCGCTGAATTTTTGCAGAGACTTTCTTTCAATGATACTTATCAACATACTAAAACTCCCCTACAATCGGACTGGAGCTTCGGCCGCCATATTGGAAAATGGCGGCTAAAAAGTGTTTGTTATCGAATATCTCCAAATTGGTTTGAGATAGACAAAATATCTCAATGGCAAAAATATTCCCCATTTAATTCCCGACAAAACAGGTGTCTTCTATAGTTTTGGTAGAGGCAAAGGTTACGTCACAAAATCGTGGTTTCTATGTTGCTTATTGGAGCACCAGCTAGTTTTCAAATTTTCACGCCCAGCATCAAACAATGCCCGGTAAATCCGTAAGAAATCGATTTAAATACAAATGGACTTTTGTACGGGGTTCATGAAAGCTTCCATTAGTATTTTAAAAAAATCATTTCTGCGAAATCGGATTTTGCATTTACCCAGAATTTGGTTTTTTCCAGTGTTGGCATTTCCTAAAAAATGCCATATTTTACTGTCCATTATTAAGAACTTTATAGCATTGGAGGAAAAATTCTTTCTTCGCACATTGAAATGACTAAAATAATGATCCGATAACAACAAAAGTTTAAATCCAATATGGCTTCTAATTCCTAATATTCACAATATGAATACTATTTTCGTGCTGTTTTTACACTCTTTTTTTACATAATTCACTTTGATGTTGCGGATATTAGGAATTAGCAGCCATATTGGATTTAAACTTTGGTTGTAATCGGATCATTATTTGAGTCATTTCAATGTGCGTAGGAAGAATTTTTCCTCCAATGCTATTTAGTGCTAAAAAATGGACAGTCAAAAAGGGTATTTTTGAGGAAATGCCAACAATGAAAAACCCAAATTCCGGGTAAATGCAAAATTCGATTTTGCAGACCTGATTTTTTAAAATACTAATGGAAGCTTTCATGAACCCCGTACAAAAGTCCTTTTGTATTTAAATCGATTTCTTACGGATTTACCGGGTATTGTTTGATGCTGGGCGTGAAAATTTGGAAATTAGCTGGTACTCCAATAAGCAACATATAAACCACGATTTTGTGACGTAACCTTTACCCCTACCAAAACTATAGAAGACACCTGTTTTGTAGGGAATTAAATGGGGAATATTTTTGTCATTGTGATATTTGGTCTATCTCAAACCAATTTGGAGATATTCGATAACAAACACCGTTTGGCTGCCATTTTCCAATATGGCGGCCGAAGCTCCAGTCCGATTGTAGGGGAGTTTTAGTATGTTGATTAGTATTATATAAGGAAGGTCTCTGCAAAAATTCAGCGACATCGCAATTTTTTCCTCCAAACGTCAATATAAGATCTTATTTGACAGGATTATAGCCTATAGTTGCCGAGCTTTGTTCCCGGGCTTTAGTGCATTAACCTTTTCTAAAAATTGCTTCTAGTTGTGGTTTAACAGTTACCTCTTACCATACAATTACTAGACGAGTGAGCGTAGCGAACGAAGTCTTTAATTCGAGATAATCGATGCTTAAATTCTGTCCCTCTGTTTGCCAGCGAATTTGTACGCCGAAAATCAGCCGAATCGCTGAACCCATTGCGCTGAATTTTAAACAGACATCCGGTACGAGTTTACAGAGAGCTGGTAACAAAATCAGCAATATAAATTGCTATTTAAGCCAATAAGAAATAATAAATAAATAAATAGGCTGCAAATGACTGTGTAGGATTCAATTTAACGATGTTCTTCAATAAGTAATTTTTATTGAATAATGTTTGTCAGGCGGTGAATGCAGTGACCATGGTATCGAATCTTACACGCTCAAGGTTCCCTATCATTCTGCTGGGATATTGAGTAAACCTTGCAATCTTTACACGTATTTCGTAATGTCTTTGTTTTCCATAGAAATGTCACAGATGATAGACTACACTACGTTTATGCATATCAAAACATATTCTTTAATTTTTTAATACTAAGAAAACGCGTAAGTCCCTCCGCGTTTATGGATGAGCTTTTTTGTAAGTTTTTAGTTTGCGTAGGACCACTTTTCCTTTGCAAGTGCTTTTTGAATGCATTGTAGGTGATTGTTGTCAAGTTTCTATTGTTACTTGTTAATTGTTATTATAAACCTCAAAAAAATCATATTAAAACCTTTATTTCTATGGATTCTGGGTGACTTTTTTTTTAACTTTTTCTTTCCAAAGGTACTACATCACCATAACCTTAATGTCCATGTGAAATATGAACGTTGTAGCCCCACCCGTTTGGTCAGAATCGGCCCAAATGAGTCGAAAATATCGCACTAAAAATCGAAAAAAATCGTAAAAGTACGATATTAATGAGAAATATTTCTTCGATTGTACCCAAAAACGTGGCACGTCTAAGTTCAGAGATTTCGAAGATCCCCTCCAATTTTCATCAAGATCGCTTATGCCGTTTGCCCGGAATCGTGCGAACAAACAGGAAAAAAAACAAAATAAAAACACCCGAGCTAAAGTTTTTTGGGGGGCAGTGAAATAAAAGTCTTCGCTTCGCTCATCCAACAATCCAGAAAGTTTAAACAAAAATTGTCAGTCATTGTTGTTGTTGTGTTTAACCTGGATCTTCACATTCCTGATATAAAGGCGCCTACTAAACTAGGAATACGTCAAACTCAGTACTAGACGAGTGAGCGAGTCATGTGTTGACTACCCGCTAACATTTGCTTTTAAGTTGATTGACATAAAATAAGGTATAAATGATAGGGTTTTGAGTTTAGTAAGTATAAGGGCACGTTAACTGTAAGGCCATAATGTAATGTGCTACTATAGCCTAGGCTGTGGAGGATAGACCCATGCTGCCTAGATCCCGCCGTAGGAGGAGAGGAAAGGGAATGTTACAGGGAACTCAACACATGACTCGCTCACTCGTCTAACAACGACATTGGGTTTTCCAAGTATTTGTTGTTAACCTAAATAAATTTTTGTTATGTGAGGATAATGAATGTTCAAACTGTTAATACATATAATAAATATTTTTTTAATATTCATTTTTATTTTATTTGGTAAATAAAAGCACAATTGTTGATAAGCGACGGGAACCCCAACCATCGCCCCCACTCAACCCTCTGTTCATTGGCTGCGAAAATCCTGTACGAGTTGAGCCGTACCACCTTAGTACGCTGCCGTTGCACCATAAGTTGACGATCGACATATTGACCAAACTCTACGCAAACGCATTGAGCTACTAAAGGACGCTTCGCGAACTCTTGTTTTGGATGAATGGATGAGTTTCTTGCTCATTAACGTATCCTTCAATCGGATACACAGATTCCAAGAGCCCATAATCCCAAACCTGAATGTTGTACAGTGAACACCCTGGTTAAGCACAGGCCACTCCAGATTAGACCCTACAGCACCACTGGTGCACGCTAGTCCGTGGAACAAGCTGCTAAAACTATAGGAACATTTCAAATCCGGAAACCAGCACCAAAATTTAGGAGCAGGTAAAAGACGTATTTTAGAATGTTATTTTCACGGGGGACACGCATGGTAGCAAATGAGTCACCTGTCATGGCGTCCACAAGATGGCCGCCAAAATAATTCTTAAAATTGCTGTATCTCAAGAAGTAATCATAAGATGTGGATAAACTAGGTTTTGTTTTTTTTGGTTTTTAATGCTCTACAAAAATGTCACTAGAAATTTTACCGTAAATACAATAGTTTTAATTATATTTATATATTATTACAATGTATTGCAATTATAGCACTTTTTGGTGTAAATATAATTATTTATACGTAGAATTCGCTAGATTGTCATAAAATTTTTCGACTATACTAAAATAACGCCAATAAATCCAAAATTTAAAGTCCCGAAACGAAATTCTTGTAACTTTTTGATTAATTAATTAATTAAATTAAGCATTAATTAAATCCCAATTAAAAGTTTCTTATTCACTTACCAAAGTCTCGTAGTGTATCACACAACAACAATATGACCACAATGAACCAAAAAATATTAGTTTTAAAAATTAAGTCCAATCACTTTCCTATTAATTCAATTAATTCAATTAATTAAAAATAATGACAATAATCTCAATTAATTTTGTAAAATTACCCCAATGTAGTCGACCTTGGAATCATTTTAAAGCTAGTTTTAAGGCGAATAAATGAAATGAAAAAATTAATTATTTAAATTAATTAATCACCGAATTAATTACATTTTAGTAAAATTATCCCACTTTTGACATATGTATTGTTATGTTTACCTAAAACTCGAGCGATCGTCATAAAAATATACTACTTTACTGACATAATGCCAATGAATCCGAATTGTCATGTCCCGAAACAAAATTCCTATAACTTTCCGATTAATTAAGAAATCAAGTGAAGAATTACTTATATCTCAATAATTGTTGTTGTCACTCAATTAACACATACAAAATGCCAACCGAAGTATAAAAAATAAACAATGCGAGTGTAATTTTAAAAATTTATAGTCCCAAAATTAAGTTCATGCTACTTTCCCGTTAATTGAATTCATAAATGAATTAAACTAATGGATATAATCACCATGTGTTGTGTAAAATTAACACAGCCACACTGGGAACCATTTGCATGCTTATTTTACAGGAAAATAATTTTGTGGGAAATTCAATTAACAGAAAAGTGGCATGAACTTAATTTTGGGACTTTTAATTTTCAAAATTACACTTGCATTGTTTATATTTGATATTTCTGTTGGCATTTTGTATGTGTTGATTGAGTGACAACAACAATTATTGAGATATAAGTAATTCTTCATTTAATTTCTTAATTAATCGGTAAGTTATAGGAATTTTGTTTCGGGACATGACAATTCGGATTCATTGGCATTATGTCAGTAAAGTAGTATATTTTTATTACGATCGATTGAGTTTTAGGTATACATAACAATACATATGTCAAAAGTGGGATAATTTTACTAAAATGTAATTAATTCGGTGATTAATTAATTAAATTAATTAATTTTTTCATTTCATTTATTCGCCTTAAAACTAGCTTTAAAATGATTCCAAGGTCGACTACATTGGGTTAATTTTACAAAATTAATTGAGATTATTGTCATTATTTTTAATTAATTGAATTAATTGAATTAATAGGTAAGTGATTGGACTTAATTTTTAAAACTAATATTTTTTTGGTTTATTGTGGTCATATTGTTGTTGTGTGATACACTACGAGACTTTGGTAAGTGAATAAGAAACTTTTAATTGGGATTTAATTAATGCTTAATTTAATTAATTAATGAATCAAAAAGTTACAAGAATTTCGTTTCTAGACTTTAAATTTTGGATTAATTGGCGTTATTTTAGTATAGTCTGAAAATTTTATGACAATCTAGCGAATTCTACGTATAAATAATTATATATACACCAAAAAGTGCTATAATTGCAATACATTGTAATAATATAAATATAATTAAAACTATTGTATTTACGGTAAAATTTCTAGTGACATTTTTGTAGAGCATTAAAAACCAAATAAAACAAAACCTAGTTTATCCAAATCTGATGATAACTTCTTGAGTTACAGCAATTTTAAGAATTATTTTGGCGGCCATCTTGTGGACGCCATGACAGGTGACTTATTTGCTTCCATGCGTGTCCCCCGTGAAAATAACATTCTAAAATACGTCTTTTACCTGCTCCTAAATTTTGGTGCTGGTTTCCGGATTTGAAATGTATTTACGCTTGTTCCACGGACTACGCTGTCCACAGACAACTAGACACTTTGAAAGTCATGCCACTGTTCATAGTATTATGCACGTCTTCAAAGATTGGAACCACACTTATTGCCATTCAACTCTTCATTTCAAACTTATCCGCCATCATCATCATCGTTGCAGGGTCCACTACTAGATGCCTAACAGCTGCTCAGCATAAGTATCTAGTGGACCATGGTACCGTTGGTACTGGAAGACCAGCTCTGTGATCGGCGGTGCACAAGATAGCACTTCAAATCGGCAGCCATTTATGTTGTTTACTCTCAACTGACGCATGAATGCTTTGGTAACCTAGAGCCTACCACAGTTCATGGTAGTTGCCTAGGCATTGTTCATAACAATCACAATGGCCGAACAGGCAAACACCGGAAGTACACGATAGTGAACGTGCTGTTCAATTTGAGCTATACCTCCTCAACCTGCAGTGCGATTCTGTAAGGATAACGTAAATGTCGCTATGGATAAATCAAACGTTATCATCGGAAATAGCATCATGGCTTACTGCTTGATAACGATTGATATAACCATACCGATATTCACGCGATCCTTTATAGAATCGCACTGCTTGAATCAATTTCTGTTTAGAGTCAAAATTTGTCGTTGCTAAGGCGTTGCTATGTGCGACCATGTGCCCGACAAACTAATTTAGTTTGTTGTAAAGTTTCATCAATTGTTCTAGTAAGATAAATCAATGATGTGGTAGAACGAGGGATGAAAATGTGCAAAGCTGCTTTGAACTTGTGTGTTTTGAGCTTGTGAAGAAGAAGATGTGTAAAGAGTGAACAATCATGGAGAGTTACCGATCTGACAGGTATTCCCACTGACCAGCGAGGTGACCGAAGCGGTCATTAGTCTGAAGTTGATTTCCTTCGGGTTTGCTTGCTTGGCTTTATATTTGGGGTAGTTGGTCGCTACCACCCAGATCTCCTCGGTCCCGTCCGTTCTCTTGATCGCCTTGATCCCGGACACAAACCGCAGCTTCTCTCCGTCCTGTTCGATGTCCTGGAAGTTGTGCTGGCAGAAGTCGTCCTTGGAGTGCCAACAAGTGACGGCCGAGGCGTTGAGGTTCCCGTAGAACAAGACCCCGGCCCTGGACATGGCCATGACGGTGGCCTGACCCTTGCGCGTGTTGGAGTAGGTCTGGAACTCGGACTTGGTGTCGGTGCTGACTTCACCCTTGTCGAAGAGCGCTTCGTACTTGAGGATGTCGGTGGAGACGGTGTTCTCCGTGTTGCTGGACCAGCTGTGGTAGTAGAGCAGCCGGCTGTCGGCGGAGGACTGGGGCGACAGGGCGAGGGCGTTCACCCCCTCCATGCTGTCGAACTCGGCCCCGCCCACATTGAACGAGCCGAAGGAGGGGAGGGGATGGAAGTTCCTCATCTCGACCCGCCAGGATTGCGAGCGTCGGTTGTCGTAGACGATCAGGCCGTAGGTCGGGGGGTCGGCGATGTAGGCGAAGGACATGAGGCAGGTGCGGCCGGTGCTGCGGACGTCGACGACGAAGGCGGTGAGGTGAGAGTGGGGTTTCAGGACGGTGGAGGGGAAGGGATAGCGAGTGGCAAGCTGGTCGGTGGACAGCTGGAAGATCAGTAATTGAGGAGGACAGATCTGGGTGGGGCTGGAAGTCTCCGTGTTGATGCGTCCCGTGTCCAGGACCCACAGGCGACTACACTCGTCGATCTGGAACAAACAAGACGTGTCGGTTGTATTCAACTCTTAAAAGAACAGTTGGCTTAGAGTAATTGCACATGAAGCTAGCTGAAATATCTAAAAGCCAGTGAGATTACTAAAAATGGATGGTTTAAAGCACAATTTGTGTAGACCAGCAAAATGGTTCCATGATTGAACTTTAAATTAGGGACATCCAACATTCTCACATCATTTTGGAGGACTTGTAAACCAGTAGCGAAATAAATACAAAGTACTGCAAAATTCACCTGTCTCACTTGACACACAGCACGGCGTCCGTTGAAAGAGTAAGCCAATTATATAGATTAAAATATTACTAATTATTTTCATTCCAGTAGACCTTAAATTGAAGTTTTTTTTATTATCAATAGTACTACATTACATGGAAATTGCAACAGGTTAAAGATATATTCTAGTTAGCTACGATCTTACATTGTAAAAAATCGCTATCAACTTACGTCAATACAATGAGAACACTGTTGAGGCTTTGCACAAAAGTCGTTGTTCCTATGCCAGGGAAGTTCCAAACACCAGATCGCTGGTCGTCGCTCTAATAATCCTGAAGTTAACTTCCTTCAAGTTCATCGACCGGTCAACTACCTTCTGGAAACGATTCGTCACCAACAGCACTTCGTCTTTGTCTCCGTTCCTCTTGATCACCTTGATACCACTGAGAAACTGCAGCTGGTTAGAGTCCTTCTCAATCCCGACAATGTTGGATCCTCCGTAGTCCGTGGTCGACTTCCACCCGTTGAGCGTTGCCTTGGCCAGCTCGCCAAAGTAGAGCACCCCCTTGCTGTCCATGGCCTGGGCCGCGGACTGAGCGAAGCGGGTGAATGGGTAGGTCTTGAACTCCTTCATCGTCCCCGTGGCCATGGAACCGTTGGCCCCGAAGAGTCGCTCGTTCTGAATGATCTCCGTGGACACGTAGCCCTCCGTGTTCGACGCAAGGCTGTGGTAGTAGAGCGTCCGGTACTTTCTGGTGGGGGTCTTAGGAGAGAGAGCTAGCGCGATGATACCGTCCATGAGGTCGAACTCCGACCCGGAGATGTCGAAGTGACCAAAGTGAGGGATCGGGTGGAAGTTGTTGGCCTGGATCCGCCAAGAGCGGTCGATGTCCGCGTCGTAGACGATCAGCCCGTAGTTGGTGGTGTCCGCGATGTAAGCGAACGAGATCCGGCAGTTCTTCGTCTCCTTGACGACGTCGACCACGATGGTCGTCAAGACCGAGTTATCGAGGACGACGTCTGATGAGAAGCGATGTCGCAGGGCCAGTTTATCGGTCTTGAGACTGAAGACGAGAATCTGCTTCGGGCAGACGCTTTTGAGTTTGGATAAGTTGTCGACGTTACCCGAGTCGAGCGCCCAGAGGTTGCCGCACTGGTCGATCTATAACATGCAACGTTGGGATTAGTGGTCATAGCCTCTCTTTGGGACACTTTTATGACCTTTCATCAATCTGTCCCAGCATTGTGTTTCAGTATGACATTCTGCATGTCCCAATCACACAGCTTTCAGGGCAGTTCGTCAGTGTCATCGTCTTAGATTCTCGTAGATTCGTCAAAGTTGTCATTATGATTCAGTCAGGGGCGTCATTGTGTGTCAACTCGTCGTCGTCTTCGGACGTTGTTTCTAGATTTTTTTAAAAGTATTTTGTCAGACAGTCAATCGTCGTTGTCATCATTATGATATATTTGTAACCACTTTGCGTTTTGTCTTTTTATATGAATAAAACCCCGAAATGATTCCATAAGAACAACATAATGTTAAAATATAATTTATTAGTTGAACAAGCTGGCATTAGCTTTTCACGATATTTTTGTTTTAAGTTTCGTTCTCTTGAGTTTTGTATCGAGCGGTACTTAATACGTTTTATTTCAACTGTTACTTCCTGCTGTATGTATCCCAACAATTAAAAACTATTTTTTCACAAGACAAAATACCGAACAAACTAAAAATTTGCACACAGGCTCAGTTGACCATACTGAACAGTAGTTTTAAAGTCCATTAAGCTTTTACGCGTGCGTCTTAGCATAATATGGTGTCAAAAGGGCGTAAGTTACAAAAATATAACAAAAATAAGGAAAAAAAATAATGGACAAACATAAAAATTAAGATTAATGCTGTAGAAAGTCGTGAGTACCTGTATCCGGAAGACCGATGTGAAGCCGTTGCACTCTCCTGGGCGGTGCCAGCTCCAGTTGGGGTAGGGGTGCAGGGCAGGGTTCAGCTCGTCACCGTAGGGAGACACCGTCGACAGAGTGGCCGGGATCCCTGGAGAGATGCGCGGAGTCGTCACGAAGATGCGACCGTTCCACCAATCAACGTCGAAGGGGATCGAGTTGCCGGGAGTGAAGAGACCTGAGACAGTAAACTTGCAGTTTAGCCGCGGTCGCTTAGCCGGTTCCCACTTGAACACCGATGTTAAGCAACCTCGGGCGTGGTCAGGGGTAGAGCAGATGGAGGGTTCGAGAGCTAGTGTAACGGCTTCGTTCTCTTCGACGTCTGCTCGGCAGTCTGGGTTAAGTGGAGAAACCTATGTGACTTGTCAAGGTTACACCGTTTTTTTTTGGATGGGACGTAAAGCCATTGATCCCCTTGGTGCTTTTCGAAAGGAGTAGGCTACGTGCCGGTACCGGGCTTCCCGTCTCCCTTCTCTATTAAATGTGCACTAGTGGATTACATTATCCATTGCAAATAGTAATAATAGACATATCTAATCAAGAAAACACAACCGAAGAGGCCGCACATTCTTAGGGCCAGAATATTCGATATTAAACCCACTATATGCACTGAAACGTGTTGGTCTGAATCTGTAACTCATTGGGCGTGGGATAAAATTCCTATGTTGGCCTCTGATGGCCAAAGAAGGCAGAATGAAGTAGCCTGTGGGGGACAACTCGTAATCCGGGGTGTCCCAGATAGCCTGGGGTCAGAGATTGAGTCTTGTTTGGGGAAGGAAGCCTTGTTGCCTTGGGACTAAATTGACTTTTTAGGTGGCATTACGATATTGATGAGTCATCTCGCGCGCAAGTATTGTGATTACAGGATTAGGCAAAAGTTCTAGTAATGCTTCTACCAAATCGTTAAAGATGGCAGTATGACGAGGTGACACCTACCTAGATGCATCATCACCTCGCGTGAGATGTCGGTCGGCTTCGAGGGCCAGAAGAAGTCAATAGAATCCCAGGAGTGAAGCACCTTAAGCTTGTTGAGCGCTGTGCAGGTGGTGGCCATCATGAGAACTAAGATGAGCAGGCGAGGCATGGGCGCCATTTTGTTGTCTCTGTGGACAGAACACAAGATGGCGGTCACACTGGAAGTGCCGTCATGGAAGTGAAACAAGGAGACGGTATAGCCTATGTAGGGAATGAAACAGCACCGGCATTCTGAAAAGATATTTGGGTTCAAAGAAGCGATTGACAGGCAATAGAGTTAAGTGTCATACCCTCTCTTTGTGCGGCGCTCGTCAGTTGGACCCACCGAATCGCTGTTGTCAGGTTTGATTTACTGACTGAACCTCATTTAATATAAATTCAAAATACATGTTTGAACCTCGCAACCCTGTAAGCAATGAAGGCAAACGCGTGGCGCTTGAGAAGATTAGTCGAACCCTTCGGTTCTTTTGTGGCAATGTCTAGGTAATAGCTGACCAATATCGAGTCTATTCACGGCTGTTCTTTTCAAAAATCTAGTGCTGTTTCATTCCCTGCATAGACTATATTATGCTATACACTGCGGTGCGAGGTTGTGCGTTTTAAAGACGCTTTTAGCAATGGTAATGCCACGACTACACTTTCCATTTTAACGAATCATTTAAATGGGTGTCCCATTTAAATCGAAGTGTAATCGATAATCGACATATTTAATGAGAATCCATTTAAATGCCTTGCGGCCATCTTTAGTCTTTTTCTCACCAGAATTCTGTTGCAGTGACTAAGCTACATAACTCCAATAATATAATATAATAATCAATATAATATCTTTGTTTGTCTACATAATTCAGCAACCATTGTACATAAAAGGTAACACTTGAGTAAAAATACAATGAAATTAATAATTACTTCAACATATTCTCACCTTTGTCAAATTATTAATGTAGGTCTAAGCATGGATTTACAAGAAAAGAAAAGAAAATATTTTTATATTTTTCTACATATATTTAAAAATATTTTTAAAAAAAATTACAAAAGTGGAAAATTATAAATAATTTTTATATATATATATATATATATATATATATATATATATATGTTTTGTCTTATATATATATACCGAAAAAACCGATTACATTAATTGGATGAGCGTAGCGAGCGTAGCGAGCGAAGCGAAAACTTCAATTTCACTGACCCCCCAAAAAATTTAGCTCCAATGTTTTTTTGTGTGTTTGTTTTTTTTTTGTTTTTTTGTTTTTTTGTCTGTTTGTTCGCACGATTCCGGGAAAACGGCATAAGCGATCTTGGTGAAAATTTGACAGGACCTTCGAAATCTCTGAACTTAGACGTGCCACGTTTTTGGGTTCAATCGAAGAAATATTTCTCATGAATATCGCACTTTTACGATTTTTTTCGATTTTTAGTGCGATATTTTCGTGACATTTGGGCCGATTCTGACCAAACAGGTGGGGCTACAACATTCATATTTCACATGAACATTAAGGTTATGGTGATGTAGTACCTTTTGAAAGAAAAAGTTGAAAAAGTGAGCCAGAATTCATAGAATAAAGGTTTTGATATGAGTTTTTTTGAGGTTTATTGAAACTCGACAACAATCACCTACAATGCATTCACAAAGCACTTGCAAAGGAAAAGTGGTCCTACGCAAACTAAAAACTTACAAAAACGCTCATCCATCAACGCGGCGGGACTTAAGCGTTTTCCTAGTATATATATATATATATATACCAAAAGGTTACTATTATAAGTCCATGGTCTAAGTGAACAATAAACATAAGTTCCACAGCCTTGAAGAGATAAATATGTCCTTTAAATATACACGTGTAGGCGAAGTTAAATGAGTGTACTTTAAATGGCAGACATTTAAATGATAAGTGTGGAAATAGCGTAACGAAGTGGTAGGTAACACTTGAGTAAAAATACAATGAAATTAATAATTACTTCAACATATTCTCACCTTTGTCAAATTATGAATGTAGGTCTAAGCATGGATTTACAAGAAAAGAAAAGAAAATAATTTTTATATTTTTCTACATATATTTAAAAATATTTTAAAAAAAAATTACAAAAGTGGAAAATTATAAATAATTTTTATACATATATATATATATATATACCGAAAAACCGATTACATTAATATATATATGTATATATGTTCTGTTCTAGGCTTTCGTGATTCATGGTTTATGTTACACTTTACGGAAATAATCACGCTATATTGAATGTTTAATCAAAACCAGCATCTTCTGTAAAAGGCTGTAAGCAATTGGCAAGATGCTTTGCCAGAGCCTGCGTTGGTGACCCTACAGCACTGACAATCGGTCTCAATGGTAGATTAGCTTTGTGGATCTTTGGAAGACCATACAGCCGTGGAATTCGAGATGACTTTTCCCTAGGTATTAGATACTTTTTTATCTGTGTGTCAATGGGTGATTCTACAATAAGAGATTTAGTCTTCTTTTCTAAGTAAACCGTCGGATTATGCTCGGTAGGAACATAAGTAGGATCTTCTAAAATAATAGCCATTTTACTCCTATAGTCAACCGTATCCATAACTACTGTGGCATTTCCTTTGTCGGCAGGAAGGATGATGATGTCCGGATTGTTTCTTAATTGAATTATAGCTTGAGACTCTTCTTTCGTAATGTTGTTAGCGGGAGGCTTGGCTTTTCTCAGAATAGACGACGAATCTTGTCTTATCTGTTCTGCTGTTGCATCAGGTAGACCCATAATTGCAGTTTCTACGCACAAATAATTATATATAAATATATATATATATATATATATATATATATATATACCAAAAGGTTACTATTATAAGTCCATGGTCTAAGTGAACAATATACATAAGTTCCACAGCCTGAAGAGATAAATATGTCCTTTAAATATAGACGTGTAGGCGAAATTAAGAGTGTACTTTAAATGGCAGACATTTAAATGTAA